>VDFB02331373.1:0-294284 GCA_007258455.2 Sequoia sempervirens | reverse complement strand
CCATTAGGGTCATGATACGAGGAAAATATAGGCTAGGCCTATTTTTATATGTTTTAGAGACTTATATTTTTTATCGAGCCTAAGAGCTCCATTTTTTACATACATCATGATTTTCTACTGTGAAAAACTATTTTTTTTTTTATGTCTATGCAAGATATATGACTTTGGCGGTGACTACATGATTGTGCTTGGTTCTATATGCATGTTTTCCTTATGGATATGTGATGCTTCCTATATGATATGATGTATGGTTTATGCTAGCACATGTTTATGATATATGGATGGATGCACATGGTTCTATTATATGTTTATGTATGATATGATATATGGATATATGAAAAAAATGATATGATGTCATGGATATACAGGATGAAACTATGAGGTTTATGACATGCTTTTATGCGATGCTTATATGGATGAGGATACTACATGATGGGATGCTATGCACTTTTTATTTTCTCATGCAATATGGATGACCTAATATGCATATAATAATGATACCTATGATGTGCTAACATGATTATGGATGCAGGATGATACTACTGATGCATTTTCTTTTGTATGTCACAACATGCTATCAGGATGAATGCAGGGAAGAACATACATGATGTTAGTGTAGAAAGAAGGCTGATGAGGACATAAAATGAGGCGGATAAATTGGGACTACTATCTTGAGATCTTGCTAATAAATGAAAAATATTTTATTTTATTGCATAGTTATCATCATAACTTATTATTGCAATGGATGACGAACACCCACAGAAATCAAAGAGAAAAAGGTCACAGATCCATCATCACTTCTAAATCCTTTTGGGACATCCTTGAGGTATATAATAACATGACCAAAGATAACCAGATAGAAAGATAAGGTACTGACCAACAAAGTTATTAGCCATTTAGATCAAATTCCAAATTAAAGGATCGTGTTCTAGATAATGATAGCATCCGGGTTTTAGGAAAGGAAGCATGCCATATAAGCCCAGGGAGCCCAGAGATGCAACATCTTGTTTAAGACTAAAGATTGATGGATAATGTCTAATTTCATACATGAAGCATGTCATATAAGCCTAGGGAGCTTGATGATGTTACATAATATATAAGACTGTTTGATATTTTATAAGGATAACATATGTTAGTTTTTTGATGGTTGATGGTTGATATTTGATAGGTACATGTGTTTAGGAAATTGATCATTGATGGTTGAAGGATAGTTGGATAGTCTGATCTATTGTTTCATGATTTGGCTAAGCTCAATTCTCTTGCTTGATAACTATTTGTGTCTACTCAAAATGTCGACCTTAGTAAGGATCAATTTCTTATGGGATGGATGATTTTGATGGATGAAGAATTTGTTATGACAAACCCTAAGGAACTGACCTAATGCTTTGGGGGCTCATCGATGATGGCCTTGCCTACTTAAAGTGTAGAGACAAAGTAGTTCAATTGAGTTTTACCATGGAGAGTTTATTATGAAGATGCAGATATGAATAGACTTGACAATTTATTATGAAAAAACCTAGAGGACTAATGTAATGCCTTGGGGGTTCATCGATGATGGCCTTACCTATGTGAAGTCATAGTGGCAACGCGGTTGGACCACTTGGACTAACATAGACTCTATTTCTGGAGTTTTTGATGCTTTTTGAATTTTTTTAGGATTTTGATGTTTTCTATTTTGTTTTTTAGATTTTTTTGATTTGATGTTTTTGATTTTTTTGAATTTTGATGTTTTTTTATTTTTTATTTTTATTTCAATGTTTTTTGATTTTGATGTTTTCTATTTTTTTTGGATTTTGATATTTTCTAATGATTTTGGTTTTTGACATGTTTTGATTTTCTTTTGGTTTTTGGACATGTTTTGATGCTAACCCACATCTAGGATCCCTTGTAAGACGTAAGTCTAGAAATTTCACCTAGTTAGATATGGTTCCAACTTATTATGGATGAAATGGATAAGAGAATTTATTATGAATGGATAGAAAAAAGTGGGATTTTTTTATGGAGTGAGATATGTGCAAGGGATCATCGATGGAAGCAAAAAAATTAGATAAAATGATACAATGGAGAAAAAAATGACTACACATGGCACATGCTTGCTAGGTTTTGACCATGGTACTTATCAAAAGCACCACCTAAGTGGTTTTCACTATTGGACATATTATTCATCTTTACTATTTTTTTATTATTTTTGTTTTATCAAGATGCCTATTTCCCAGGTTTTCATCAGGGTAACAATTTTTTTCTTTTTTTTTTTCTTTTTTTTGTTGATTTTTTATGGGATTCTTTAAAAGCTAAGTATAGTACTTGCAAAGGTGCATGTTCTTGATAGGATCTAGTTACGATTCATGTTTAGGAGTAGCAAGTTGATAAGTGCCAGATCCATATGCTATAGTTATGATGTAAGGACCCATATGCATCATCGATAGTCTTCTTTCAAATTTTAAGGATAGTTTTATTACATGCCTCAACTTGACCATTACCTTGATTGTAATATGTAGTGAAATGATGATGGATATGGAATCTTTCGCATAGCTCACAAATATCCTGGTTTTTGAAAGGATGACCATTATTTGTGATGATGGATTAGGGAACACCATACCGACATATTATGTAATTAAGGACAAACTTAGATATTTTATTTTCAGTGATGTAGGTCATTGGAATAGCTTCCATCTATTTTGTGAAATACTTAGTTGTAGTAAGGATGAATTTATAACCATTGGCAAAGGTAGGATGAATCCTTCCCATGAGGTCAAGTCCCGATTGAGAGAATGGCCATGATGACATCATTCAATGAATGTATTGCAAAAGTGCATGCACAATATCTTCATATATTTGATATTGCTAACATTTCTTAAAAAGTGATAGGAATCATGTGCCATAGTAGTCCAATAGTATCTTATTTGCATGAGATTTTTGGCTAAGGTAGGACCAGTAGAGTGAGCTCCACATATACCATCATGTACTTTGTGTAAAGCTATTTGTGCTTCGTCTAAATCAAGACATATAATGAGGGTTCTATCTAGGTTGTGTTGGTAAATGGTATCACCGATGATGACATAATGGATTCTTGTTGGATAAAGGTCTTGCATTGGTTAGAGGACAAGTTAGGAGGGATGATTTGGTCATGTAGGTAATTATAAAATTCTTTGTACCAAGGAGAATTAGGTGCAATAATTTGAAACAGGAACTCAAATTCAAGGACAATGAATGCAAGGGCCAAAAGTTATTCCACCAAGAACTCATACTGTGACACATTATTAGGTATATCCAAGAGAGATCCAATAGTGGTCATTGCATCAATTGCTTTATTCTAAATTCTTGGGATCTTCTCAAAAGATGATGACATCAAAATACTACTTGAAACTATCAACCATTCTCTTCTAGGGTGTGAGATTTTTATCCTTTGTATTATAATCATCATTGACCTAACAGATAACCAATAGGGAATCATCATAGACTTGAAGATTCTTGATTTTCCATTTGATAGCCATTCAAAGTCCCATTAGCAATGCTTCATACTTAGCCATGTTATTGGTGCAAGGAAATGCTATTCTGTATGATCTAGACCTATCGAGTCCCCTTGTGGTGTGACAAATAGGATACCCACTCTTGAACCCTAATTTGTGTAAGACCTGTCAAAGTATAGCTTCCATGTTGTAGAGGTCTCTATTTTGAAGATGGAATCATAAGGAAAATTAAATATTAATGGATAATTTGTTGCTATTGGGGCATCTACAAATTGATCAACTATTACTTGTCCTTTCATTACTTTATGATCAACATATTATATATCAAATCTACTTAGGATCATTACCCATTTTGCTAATCTTCCTATTAGAGCTACTTTATTGAGTTGGTATTTCAAGGGATCTATCTTTGCAACCATTTTTGTTCAATGATTCAACATATAGTTCCAAAGCTCTTGAGTGCAAAGAAAAATGCAAGGCATGCTTGTTAGATAGGACTATAATTAAGCTCATACCCCACAAGTGTGTGAATTATATAATAGATAGCTTGTTCTTTTTCATCATTGTCATTTTGTGCTAACAAGGCTCCCAGTGTTGATGAGGTCATTGATATGTATAGTATTAGGTATATACTTTGATAGAAGGTATAAGAACTAGAGGATATAGAAAATAGTCCTTGATTTGTTGGAATGATTCTTGACAGTGATTGGTTCATATGAATGGGACTCCCTTATTAAGAAAATATTAAAATGGTTGATGTTTAGCTGCTAACTCAGCTATGAACCTTTGAATAGAATGAAATCTTCCGTGTAGGGTATGTAGTTGACTTATGTTTTCTAGTAGAGGCATATCCATGATGGATTTTACTTTTGTAGGATCAACCTCAATACCTCTATGAGAGATAATATATCCTAATAATTTTCCAAATTGCACTCCAAAACACACTTTTTGTATTCAATCTGACCTTATATTCTTGTAACCACTTAAAAATATTATCCAATACTACCAAGTGACTATCCCTTGATGCTGATTTTTCTAACAAGTCATCAACATAATATTCCATGAATATATGCATGTATTCATGAAAAATTGTGGTCATGGATCTTTGATATGTTGCACCAACATTCTAGGAAGAATCAACTTTGTAAGAAGGTTTATTCCTAGTATTGATTTTGTATTAAGGCCTCTAACTTCTATGCTTAGAAAAATGTGAGTTTTAGTTGGAAAAAGGAAGGGAGGATAAATTTTGAGGAGATCAAAGAGGCCATAGAAGCAACTCCTACACTCATTAATTCAAATAATGCAAAGGAATTCCTTTTGTATACCTTTGGTAACATTAACACAATCTCAGCTATGACGGTTCAACAAAATGAAGAGGGTTTAGAGAAACCCATAGCATTCTTCAGCACAGGTTTAGAGGATTATGACCAAAGGTATTCATTTATTGAAAAAAATGTTCTTGTTGTGGTTAGGAGTCTTAATAAATTTAGATATATGCTTTTAAACAAAAAGATACACTTGTTGGTTTCTCATCCAAGTGTGAAGGAGTCATTGTTGAATAAGGACCTAAATGATAAAAGAGCTAGTTGGATTACAAAAGTAATAAAATATGATGTAGAAATCAAAGTCACAAAGTTGAGAAGAGGTAAGAGATTATGTGAGAAGCTTGCTAGTGATTTAGAAAGCAACCAAGAGGTTGAAAATGAGACTGTCTTAGTGCTAACTGATGATGAACAACTACTATAGCATCCACTCCTATAGGTTAGATTAAAGAAATGGTGCATTACCTTTAGACTATTGAGTGTTTAGGAGGTCTAAACAATGAAAAACAAAGGTATTATAGGCTGAAAGCTATTCCTTATGTTATTATTGATGGTATTTTGTTTAGAAAGTAATTTCATGGAGTTTTGTTAAGATGTGTTGAATCTAACCAGATTGATAAATTTCTTGAAGAATTTCATGTTGGTTCATTTAGTGGCCATTTTGTACCTAGGAAAACAACTCTTAAGATGATCAGAGTTGGTTTTTTTTTCCTAACTTATACAAGGATACATTTTCATGGGTGAGAAGGTACAAGAAGTGTGCATTGTTTGCAGGTAAACAAAGATGAGTAGCTTTACCATTACATCCTATACAAGTTGAGTAGCCCTTCATGAAGTGGGGACTTGAATTCATTAGAGTTATTAACCCACCTTCTAGTGCTAGACACAAATAGAGATTGACTACAACTGATTATTTCACCAAGTGGACATAAGGTGTAGCATTAAAGGAAGCTAATGAAACTACTATCCTAAACTTTTATCAAGATTTAGTTGCAAGATTTGAAGTTCTTGATTCAATTGTTTCATATAATGCTTTCGATTTTGTAGGATTAAAAGTGATTGATTGGGCTCTTAAAAATGACATATATTTGAATACTTCATCCAATTATTATCCACAGGGTAATGGGTAAGCTTATTCTTCTAACAAAAATAATATTGTAATAATTAAGAGGATGATTGAAGACAATCAAAGGACTTGGCATGATAAGTTGGAGCTAGCTCTATGGGCTGATAGGATAACACCTAAGAGATCTATAGGTAACTCACCTTATGTTCTTGTTTATGGCATGGAAGAAAGGCTTCCTATATCTATTGAATTACCAACATTAAGTTTGATCAAAGAGATGGAATTGATGGATAAAAACCAATGGAGATTGGAATTGTTGAGTTGATGGAGTTAGAAGAATTGATGGAGTTAGAAGAAACAAGGAGAAAGGCACTACAAAATTTGGAAATCCATCATTGTCAAATGAAAATAGTGTTTAACAAGAAGGAAGCTCCAAGATTTTTTAAGGAGAGTGATCTAGTATTTAAGTACGAGATGAGCTAAAAATAAATATGGGAAAGAATTCTAAATTTGATGCTATGTGGAGTGGTCTTTATGTGATCACTAGATGTATAATGAGCAATGCCTTTCAACTATCTAAGATATCTAACAACACTTTTGTTATCCATATGCATATGGTTTATTCTTTACTAGCATTAGGATAGCTAGTCCCTTGGCTTGTGAGGGAAATTTATACTTATGATTTTCAATAAAGATCACATTTGCAATATATATTGGTTCTTTTTCTTATCTGTCTGTAATTGCAACACTAGAATAAAAATGTAATCTATTCTTGAAAGTCTCTTTTATGCATGTTAATGAACTTAGTAGAATATGGTTTATCTTTTAAATGTTTAAATGAAAACACCAAAAGAATAAACACTAAGTTACCTAATTTTAGTTGAAAGCTAAAAATTAGGTAACTTTTTTGGCAACATCTACTATATGTTTTCTTGCAAAACATCTTGACTAGGTTCCTAAAGCTTATCCATTGGGCATTGAGTTATCTAAAGGTTGGCACTAATTGAAAACAACATTTTATGTTGTAACTCACTAAACCAGCAAGAGACACTTTGGAAACTTATTGAAAACCCAACCCAGTAGAAAGAAAACAAAGCAAATTGCCACGTAATTGTGGAGAACAACAATCAAGGAAAACTAAAAAAAGCATCCAACTAATGTGCAACAACACTTAGAGGAAACAAAACCTAATCTAATTTATACAAGGAAGATTTTAGATGATACCTCAAAATAGAGTTTGAGGTGTATCCCATTAACTGGGATAGGCAGAGCTTCTCCATCCATTGATGACAGTTGAAAAGTATTGTGCTCTTTGCATTTAGTAATTACAAATGAGCCACTCCACATGCTATCAAATTTAGTGTGCTTTCTAGGCCTTCTCTTTAATTCATCCCACTTAAGGACAACATCTCCCTCTCTAAACACCTTGGGTGTTTCTTTTTTATCAAACACCTTGTTTGTTTGGAGTTGATGCAACTCCATTGTTTACATGGCTCTATCTCTTGTTTCATCCAACTCCATGAGTTGTGCATATCTGACAGCCATTGGATCTTCCTCTTCAAACATTTCAAGTTGGTTCATTATGTCAAGAGCTAGAAGCTTAGTAGATAAATGCAGCCTTGCAACTTTGCCAAATACCAGCATACAAGGGGAATTTCCAATGGATTTCTTTGGAGTTATTCTATCTACCCACAAGGCAGATTTTAGTTGCTTGTGCCAAGTTCTCTGGCTATCCTCCAAAATCCTTTTGATGATTCTGATTAGGTTCTTATTGGTTGATTAAGCCAAACCATTACCTTGAGGGTAATAATTTGAGTAGGTATTTAGATTAATACCATTCTTTATAGCCCAATCACATACCCTTAATCCAAAAAATTCCAAAGCATTATCACAAATAATTGATTCAGGTACCCCAAATCTATTTACTAGATCATCATAAAAATTTAAAACAACACTTTTGTTGGCTTCTTTCAAGGCCTCTGCTTCAGTCCATCTTGTCAATTAATCAATTTTAGTAAGTACCCACATGTGGCTTTCACTTGAAGGTGGGTTAATGGCACCTATAAAATCAATGCCCCATCTCATGAAGGGTTCTACTTGAATGGGATGCAATGGTAAAGTTGGTAGCCTCTCTTTGCCTGCAAAAATAACACATTTTACACACTTTTTGGACCAAGCATGGGAATCTTTAAACAATCTTGGCCAATAATAACCAACTCTCATTATTTTCCATGTAGTTGTTCTTGGGGAAAAATAACCCCCAACAGTTCCATCATGGAACTCATGAAGTACTTTGTCAACTTGATGTTGATCAATGCATCTTAAAAGGACACCATTAAGATTTTTTCTGAAAATAATGTTACCAACCAACACATAAGGAATGGAATGCAATCTGAAATGCCTCCATTCAACTCTATCTAAACTTGGTGAACACTCACTAGTTTGTAAAATGTGAGTCATATCTTGCACCCAACTTGCATTTTTTGTTGGTGCATCAGTTGTAAGCTCATTATTAGCAACCATAACAGCCTTTGTTTCTACATTTTCTTCATTTTCAGCCCTTATAAACGTTGACTAAAAAAAGAAATTGGTTGTTCTAAGCCAACATCATTTTGTTGTACCAGCATTGCAGAAATGATATCAATGCTACCAAAAGCATATAAAATGAAATATTTTGAGAAGTTCGGGTTTACCAAAGTAGGACCTGCTGATAAGGCCTCCTTTATGACTTCAAAGCTACGCTTGGCCTCTTTGGTCTAGTTGAAACTGGCATTCTTTTTTAACATGGCAGTTAGTGATTTCAAAAGATTTGCAATATCAGGAATAAATCTTCTAACAAAGTTAATTCTGCCAAGAAAACTTTGCAGCCCCTTTTTATGGTTAGGTAAAGGCAAATCCAAAATGTCACTCTTTCTGGATCAATGGTGATCCCTTGTTTTGACACAATATGTCCTAAAAGCTTTCTTTCATGGACAACAAAGATACATTTTTTGGGGTTGAGGGATATACCATACTCCCTACACCTCTCAAATACTTGCTTTAGATGTGCATGGTGTTCATCAACCTTCTTTAAAATATTGTTACATCATCAAGGTAAATGAGTACAAGTATATGAATCAAACCTTGAAATGCCATGTCCATTTCCCTCTGAAATGTGGCACCAACATTGGAAAAGCCAAAAGGAATCCTTTTATAAGCCACAATGCCCCATTTTGTGGTCAAGGAAATCTTGTCCTGATCTTCCTCTTTGAGTAAGACTTGATTATATCCCGAATAACTGTTAAGTAATGAGAATCTTTCTAAGCCAACTACAATTTGCAGAATCTGCTCCATTGAGGGCAACAGATAATGATCCTTTAATGAGGCTCTATTGAGGTCCCTAAACTCAATACACAACCTAATCTCACCATTTTTCATTCTAACTAGGACAAAGTTACAGATCTGTGAGGTATGTTTAATTTGAAAAATGATGTCTCCCTCAATCAACTTGGTCAACTCTTTGACCATAAGAGGCTCAAGTTTGGGGTTTAAAGGCCTCTATTTTTTCCTAACAGGTTTTTATTTTGGCTCGAGCTCTATGGTATGTTGGTAAATTTGGTGATCAAAACCCTTTAAATCAAAACATTCCCATGCAAATACATCTTGAAACTCTTGACAAAGAGCAATGAAAGCTTTCCTATCTACATGTGAAAATATTTTACCAACTTTAAGAAGCTTACCTTTGAAAATTTCAGGCTCCTCATAATGTTCTTCTTTGACCTACATGCTGGTCTTACTCTTTTTCAGCTGGTCATCGGTGCTGAAAATGGATTCTAGGGTGATTAGACCCTTGGGAAACTTTTTAGACCTTAATTGGATGATCTAATTATCATATTTTTGTTTGATCTTATCTTGATTCACTATTGCAATCTTCTTGCAGCATAAAGCTCAAGACCTATTCATCACTCTCAAAGACTTGTCAATGAATGCTATTATCCATAATAGAAGGTCTAATAACTATTTTAACTTACATGGTTGCAATTTTTCTTTCCCAATTTCACTTGGAATATCAACCTGAGCACCTATTGTAGCTAATCTATTTGTATGTCCATTCTGATCCCTAGGAATAGAAACCAGGTTGAAACCGTCAAACACTTCTATCATATCCCACACCCTATGTTTGTAGGATTTTAAGACATCATTTTTAGTAACATGCAGACCTCTTACCTGATTCACGATTAGTTCACTGTCACCATAGACTTGCAAGCAACCAATCCCTCTTTTTTGTGCCCATTCTAATCCTTGAATTAGACCTTCATATCCAAACATGTTGGTAGTACAAGAGAAAGCAAATCTAAAGGCTAAGTAATATTTTTCACCTTGTGGGGACACAAGAATTGTACCCCCACCAGCACCATTCTTGCTTTTGGAACCATCAAACAACATCTTCCATACTTCACCTTGTTGTTTCACCTTCTATTTGAGGTTTGGGATCACTGAATTAGGTTCATGTAGCACATAGACACCCAAACTAGTCTCCTCAATATTATCATTTGGGATTTCAATGATATTTTCTGCTACCCACTCATTTAAAAGCATGTGTGGTATGCTTTTTTCTTGTAGTTCTTGAGCAGCGGCAAGTTCATCATCATAAAAAAAACACAATTAACATTAACAACACTTGGGATATATGGTTCAATGTGATCTTTAGCAAGTAACCTAGATTTAATGACCACTTTAGTCACATATCTCATTTTGAATACCATGTGGGACCAATCTAATGACAAATAACCTCCTATCTTGGCAGTGAAGTCCCTTGACAAACATAACACACAATGATGTTGTAAGTCAATGATTAAAATGTCTTGGGGAATGGAAAAATTGGGGCAGGCATGTAAGGTAAGGCTTAAACCTTTGATAACACCTATGATGTTAATGGCTATCCCATCAAGTTGGACAATTCCTTTCTCAAGAGGTTGATATTTTAGTCCTAACTTATCTGCAATTTGTTTGGGAATAACACAACTACTTGCCCCTGAATATACCATCAAATTATGAACTAACTTATCCCCTATTATCAGAGACACATAAAATTGGGGATGTTTAACATCCTTACTTGGTTTCTTATTGTTGTTTTGAGGTGCATTTGTCAAGAAAACCTTGACTTGACCTATTGGCACATCATTTGAAACACCTAAATCAGCTAAGGTAGATTGCAACAAGTCCTTTTGACCAAGAATAGATAAAGAATCCCACATTGACATATTGACATTCATTTTTTTCATGGATTCAATGATGTTGAAGGGTGCAACAACATTTACCTTTGGATGGGTCCTTACAACAATAGGGTTTTTCTGCAAGTGGGTTGGTTGGGGTTGGTTCCCAAGCTATCCACCATTGATGCCTTGGGAATTTAGTTGCAAGATGTGTGTTACTTGAGGATTGGAAGGTCCAACAACTTCCTCATCTTTATTTGTTTCTTGTCCAATCTTGAAAGCTATCTTTTTGGATTAGGTGTTGGATGCTATTGGAGAGCTATCAATGTTTACTCCACAAAAATCCTCTCCTTGCCAATTCAGGAGGGTTGTGTCACTTGCAAGGAGCTCCTGTTGTTGGGAAGATTCACCATTAGACATGTCTTGCGCACCCAAAACATTTTGAACCATTAATGCTTTATTGATGACACGCTTTAAACATGTATTTTGATTATGGGCCTGGTTGCAAGGATAACACCACTCATATTATGTTGCAAGGTTATTTTGAACATGTACCATATCTCTGGTTCCACTTATTGGAATCAGATTATATAGATGAAAAGGCCTTGGATTCAGATTTTGTCTTGCACCTTGAAATATTCCTTGATATGGCTTCTTGTTAGCTTGAAATGGTTGATTTTGACCTTCATTTTGAGGCTTCCAAGGCTTGAAACCTTGGAACTATTGCTTTTAAATACTCACAAGTTCATTTCCAAAAGTCTAAAGTAGATTCTCAATCTTCTATTAGCTGATTTTTATCTCTTGTAACTCTTGAGATGGTCCTTGGACAACAACTTCTTGGATAACAACTAGTAAAGTGGCTATTTGAGGTGTTGGAAAAGTTGTAGGAGGTTGTATATTAGGGAAAAGGGGCATAAGAGGCCTAGGGGAAATCTTTCCAGCTTGTATGAGGTTGTTTTAAGCCCCTAAAATTATATCATAAGCTATTGGTAAGGAATTTCTGGACGGATTGACTATATCAAAACAACAACTTAACTATTTAAGGCCCTCAAAAAATAAAGGAATGCATACTCAATTGGAGGTCTTGTGGGTTCTGCAATTTTAACCCACATTCTTTGAAAACAAAAATTGAAGTCTGTTATTCATTCATAAGGAGCCCTTTTGTTGTGGGTCAGCTGCTCCACTAATGACAAGTTGTCATACTTGTCCTCAAATTTCTTGCATAATACCTCTCCCAACTCATCCCATGTTCTGATGGAATTAACTGCTAAACTCCTAAACCGTTGGAGTGCTTTCCCTCTAAATGATGTTGTTAGTAGCCTCAAAGCAACGTTTTCTTTAGCTACATGATGCACCAAACACAGATTGGAAATATCCTTAATGTGTTCAACTGGTGTGGTATGATCTTCACCTGAGAAAATATGGGCACACTTTTAAGGGAAGCCATGGGAATATCATCATGTTCAGTCAATTGTAGTGAGTTGCCTCCATTAAAAGTGACAAAAAGTTAATTCCTTGGAACAACCATATTTGGCACCAAGGTTTGTTGCCTTACAAGACTTGAAACTCTCACTTTAGGTGGAGTTGAAGATGTCTTTCTTCATGAAACATATTTCTTTGTTGGGATAACTCTCCTTCGGGGTGGTGAAAGTTGCAAATAATCGAATGGGATGGTGTTTCCCCTTGTTTGAATCTTTTTCATGTGTTGTTACAACATTGATCTACTGCTAACTTCCACATTCAAAGTCACCAAATATGTTTATGTGACCTCTTAAAGGCTAAAAAATTGTTGGATGCATATCAAAACCAACAAACAGATGTATTTTTCTAATCTGAACTGATTAGAAGTGTCCCACTGGGCATGCCAAAATTGTTAGTGATCCAAATCTACACCCTTTATGCCAAGATGTGAAAGAACTCAATAGGTTTGGATGTAACATGGGACTGCTTTTAGGTTGTGGGTGTCCTATTCAAAAGAAGACCTCCACATTATGGGTTGGCTCCCCTTTTGATGCCACCTAACTAATGATTTTTGAAGAAAAAGGGTAGAAGATGCATAAAAATGAACATTTATCTGAAACTACCTAAAGTGATACACCAAAAACTGACTAAGACCTGTAAATAGCCTATTACATTCAAAACAATGTCATAAAACCTTGTTCACACAACTCATTTTCACATGCATTTCACATAAGTAATTTATAAGGAGGTTTCTAAACAAGACTTGTAGAAGGAAAACAAAATCTCACAACTAACAACACTTGGATTAACTAACACAACTTAAAACCTGTAATAATGCATTTTCTACTAAATAGATGCTTAAACATGAGACAAGATTGCAAGGAAAGGTAAAATTCACAAACAATATGATCAATCACTAATCAAAACACCATAAAATATGAAATAATATGGTAAATGCTCTATTTTATTGATTCAAAGTACTCACTATATCACAAGTCCATCTACGTTACAATACTGCTCCTACTAAAAAATAACTCCAAAATCAAGCTATCACTTTGCTAGAAACAAAGAACTAACTCCAAAAACACTATTTGAAGTTACTTATGTTGGAGTTGAGAAAATACAACTTCATAGGAGCCCAATGATCTTTGCAAGCTAAGAATACTTGTTACAGGGAGAAGCAAAGAGAGGCAACACAAAAAATAGTAAAATGCTCAAAGATGTAGAGCTCTGTATTCACCGAATGTGTAAAAGAATTAATTACAAAAGAAAAGTTTCAACCACATATAGGTCAAAAAAGAAAACCCTAATCTTGCACATTAATAATTAATAAAATAATCAATTATTATGCACCTAATGTTAGCTTAAGTGTAAAATAGATAAAAGGGAACTTTAATTAATTAAACAAATATTGTTTAATTAATCAACTAAATAACCAATTACTCTAACACCCCCCCTTAAGCTAGACTTAGGGAGAAGCTACAACCTAGAAGCAGCTACTAAAAGCAAAAACAATGGGTCCCATAAACAAGGCCAGATCAAGTACCCAAGTACAAGAAAATCTCTATGAAATAGAGAAAAGGAGAAAACCCAGTGGGAAAAAACTCCTCTCCAAAAGAGATAGAAGAACATGCTAAAAGAAACATGAAGGAAGGAAGGCCTCATAAAGACCCCCCAAGGACAACTACCTTCACCCCAAGCATAGAGCGCAATTGAATATAACGGGATGATGCAAAAGGCTTCGTGAAGATGTCTGCAACCTGCTCGGCAGTGGGAATATACTCCAAGATGAGAGAACCATCCTGAATCAACTGTTTGATGAAATGCATATGAAGCTTAATGTGCTTCGTCTGATGATACTCCACCGGGTTGCAAGAAATGTGTATAGCACTCTGATTGTCACACCAAAGAATAGTGGGACTATAAGGAGGAAAACCAAACTCATTCATCAACTATCATAGCCATAAAATCTCTTGACTAGCGAGCACAACAGCTTGATACTCAGCCTCTATAGATGATAATGCATGAGCAGTCTGCTTCTTAAAAGACCATGTGATAGGACCAGAGCTAAGATAGAAAACAAAGCTATAAGTAGACTTCCAATCATTGACATCACCAGCCCAATCTGAGTCAGTGTAGCCAACAATGTGAGGATCCCCTGATGTGTAGTGAATGCCATAAGAAATGGTGCCCTGAATGTACCTCAAAATACGTTTGGCAGCTTGCCAATGACTCTCATGAGGATGATGGGAGAATCGAGAGACAAGGCCAACCAAAAAGGAAAGATCAGGACGAGTGTGAGTCAGGTACAACAAACTGCCAACCAACTGCCTATAAAGTGTAGAATCTACTAAAGGAGCGGTGCAAGTAGTGGTCAAAATAGCCCCTGACTAAAAAGGTGTGGGGGAAATCTTGCAATCAAGCAAGCCAAAGTGTTGAAGAATATCAAGAGCATACTTCTACTAGTAAATGGAGATCCCATCAGAAGACTAAATCACCTAAAGACCAAGAAAATAGTGCAAAAGACCAAGATCTATCATCTTGAACTGCTCCATCAAAGCTCGCTGAGCTTGCTGAATCATAGAGGATGAGCTACTTGTGATGAGGAGATCATCAACATATAGCACAAGAATCGAGATCTCACCCTCAAGATTTTGAATATAGACTATGGGATCAGAATGACATGTGAAACCAGTGGAGAGCAAAAAAGAGTCCATCTTCTCATACCAAGCCCTAGGGGCTTGTTTGAGACCATATAATGAACACTAAAGTCTACAAACCAAAGAAGCATCCTGCACAAATCCTTGAGGATTCTCCATATAGATCTCCTCCTATAGGTCACCATGCAAGAACACACTCTGCACATCCATCTGAAAAATGGGCCATCCCCTAGAAGCTGCAAGTGATAGTACAAAGTGAATAGAATTCATCTTGATGACAAGGGAAAATGTATCAGAGTAATCAATACCCTCAACTTGCGAGAAACCCTTCGCAACAAGATGTGCTTTGTACATATTGATAGAACCATCAGCAGCATACTTGGTGCAATACAACCATCTATACCGAACCATCTTTCTACCCTTAGGAAGAGGACAGAGATCCCAAGTACTATTCCTCATCAAAGAAGAATACTCCTCCTCCATAGCACTATCCCACTCAAGGTGACCTGTTGCCTCTAAAAACTTTTGAGGATCCTCTGAAAGAGCATGACTCAAAATACTAGAACCTGCAGTATGAGAACGGATGCGACAAGTGTCTGAAGGATCACCTGCCATAGATCCTACTGCCTCAATAGTAAAGCAATCCCATTTGGGAATCTGAGGTGGAGCAAGTGGAGGTGGAGATGGGGGATCATCAGCATCCTCATCAGAATCATCCTCAACATAATCCTGAAGAGCTGCAGTGAGAGGAGTAGGTAGTGAAGTAGACATTGGAGACAAGGTATCCATTGTGGGAAGGCGCTCATCAAACTAGACATCCCATCGAAATAGGACCTCTTTGGAATCAAGATCCAACAACCTGTACACCTTAACATCCTCATAGTAGCCAAAAAAAATGAGGGGTCGACTCTTCCACTCTATGGCTCTCCTCTAAGCATCAAGAATAAATGCCCATGCCTCACTACCAAATACTCAAAATGATGAAACATTAGGCTTGTCATGAGACCAAGCCTCCTCAAGAGTCATATGTCGAATCGCCTTGTGAGACATCCAATTCTGAATATAGTTGGTACAATTAACTGCCTCAACCCAAAAGGATGGATCCATGGACCTGTACTGAATCATACAATTTGCCATCTCCCGTAAAGTCTTGTTCTTTCTCTCAGCGACACCATTCTGCTGAGGGGTGTAGGGAACAGTAAACTGATACTACAAACCATGCTCAGTGCAAAAAACTCTAAAAGCCTGATTCACATACTCCCCCCATTACCTATACATATCCGCTGAATAGAAAGGCCAAACTGCTTCTCTACAAATGTCTTGAAGATTTGAAAGGAATCAAAGACTTCAGACTTGTACTTAAGAAAGTACACCCATGTGCGTCTAGAGAAGTCATCAATGAATGTGAGTACATATTGGGCCCCAGAAAAAGGAGTGGGAAATGACATGAGGTCACTATGAATCAACTCCAAGGGTGCCAAAGCACGAGTGGCTCTTCCCTCGGAAAGGGATCCTTGTGATTCTTTCCAAGCACACAACCATGACAAACACTGTTAGTGTAGGAAATCTATGGAAGACCAAGAACAAGTGCTTGTGTACTCATCTGCTGAAGATATATGTAATTGACATGGACCTAATGCTCATGCCAAAGCTTACTCACTGAATCTGCATGTGCTATAAGAGATGAACCTGTACCCTCAAAAGGCTCAAATTCATCAAATTTGTAAAATGAGATGCAGTATCGACATACCTAGTAGCCACAACCAAATCAGAGTCATGGAGGTCCTGAATAACCACATCATGTGGTGAGAACTCAACTGTCTTACTAGAGATAGAATGGAAAATTTGATAAATGGACAAGAGGTTTGTCGAGATGTCAGGAACAACCAGAGCATCCTGTAGAGTACCTCCATCCAAAGAGACATAACCTGAACCCAAGACTGAAAGTTGTGTAGAGTCACCCATTGCAATCTATGAAGTACCACAAGAGGCAAGAGAAGTGACCAACTGTTGAGTGTGAGTCATATGGTGAGAAGCACCAGAATCTAAAATCCAAGTAGACCCATAGGTCGATGCTCGAGCAGTGAGATCATGGCCTTTCCCTGTGGAAGGAGAAGATGACTGAGGTGAGGAGATGCAATGCTGTTGCATGGCTTCCTCTAAAGCCTCTAATCATTTCCAACACCTAGAAACTGGATGTCCTTCCTTGCCACAAAAACTGCAAGTGTCTCCTGATTTCTTCTTAGTCTTGGAGGAAGACTCACCAGAATTCGAAGAGTTCCCCTATTTCAGATTAGGTGGTGGTTTGGAATCATACTTAGGAGTTGGTTTGGAGGAATGCTTACTGCCTGCAGAATCTTTCTTGGGCTTCAGTTTCTACTTCTGTTTCTCCTTAGATGACTGAGCAACCAATGCTTTGTTCTTTGATCCTGAGAGCATATCTATCTAAGAAAGGTGTGACTGCTCACGAGACAAATGCTCACAAAACACATCAAAGGTAGGCATGGTAAAATGAGCACCCAGACCATCCATGGTGGAATAGAAGGAAGAAGAAAATATCTTAAATAGACCATGAAGCTTCGAAAGTATCATGTAAATGCACTCTGTGTCTAACTTATCCTTGCCACAATCTTGTAAAACAGTACAGATAGTTTTGAACTTGTTCAAAAAGTCCTCAATAGTGGGAAATGATTCAGGTAATAGTGAAACCAGCTCTGCCTCAATCTGTAATGCTCGAAACTCATTAATGGTCCCAAAAAGTGTCTCAAACTTCAACCACATGACCTGAGGAGTGAGCGAAGCATCAAGGTGAAATAGAAGATTGTCTAAAACATGATTGGATAGCAAACCCATAGCTTCATCCATCTTGTTCCTATGCTGAAGAATCTCAAAAGGACACTGCAACTGAGGCTGAACCTCATCTAAACAAGACCACAACCCTCATGACTTGAGAAGCCTTGTCATGCGAGACTTCTAGGTGTGATAGTTGTGTGATGTGAGTAACTCAACTAAGGAGTCTTCCATGAAACCCTGCACCTGTACTTGAAGAAAAATCTAAAAAAAAGATCACAGATATGAATAGAGCATGCTGAGAGCTTTCCAATGCCTATTCGTTTATGAAAAAAGGAGTTCGTTTGCACCTTCTATGGCCCCGAAAGTGCAGAAAAAAGACCCCTCTTTGACTAGAAAAAATATAGTCAAACAGAAAATATAGAGAAAATTACTATTACCATGGCATCCATCACGGAATTAGCTTTCCAATGGTATCTCATTTGAAAAAAATGGAGACCGTATGCCCATTTTACACCCGATTTCATGAAGTCTCCTAAAAATGCACAATTCTGCTCTTTTAAGCCCTGGGGGCTAAAAAAAAATGGCCCTTGGTTCGTTGGGCGACTAGGGGGCTGAGGTTTGTGGCACAGTGGCGGTTATTTGGTGGTTGGCGATGTGGTGGTGGGGGGCCAGTGGTGGGCCGGTGGGCAGCCGACTTGTGGGTTGGTTGCTCCGCTGGCCAAGCGGCCCTCCGATGGCCATTGTGCGGCTCTGCTGGTCAGAGCGGCTAGCAGGCAGCCACCTGATGGCCACTTGGTGGCTAGTGGGCAGCCGCCTGGTGGCCACCTCGTGGCTAGTAGGCGACGAACTTAATTTGAACTGGTGGCGCAAAAATTATATAAAAAAACATTTTTTTATTTTTATTTTATTTTATTTCACCTCGTAGATCGTGCCCTAAGGCCATATAGCCTTGGGGCCAAAAAAATGTTGCTTCCCTGATCAACTGTGGCCGAATCGGACAAGTTTTATATGAAAATACGGGTTTTTGGGCCTTCTAGACTCAACGGTGATGTCAATTTTTTCCCAAAGTGCACCAAAAATAAACTCCCTCTCATATCCACAACAAAAAACTTCTAAAACCCCAGATCTACTTCCAATGCAAAAATTCTCAAAACAAGAACAGGTAGCTGCAAATTTGAAGCTCTGATACCATGTTGGAGTTGAGAAAATACAACTTCATAGGAGCCCAATGATCTCTACAAGCTAAGAATACTTGTTACATGGAGAAGCAAAGAGAAGCAACACAAAAAATAGTAAAATGCTCAAAGATGTAGAGCTTTGTATTCACCAAATGTGTAAAAGAACTAATTACAAAAGAAAATTTTCAACCACATATAAGTCAAAAAAGAAAACCCTAGGCTTGCACATTATTAATTAATAAAATAATCAATTATTATGCACCTAATGTTAGCTTAAGTGTAAAAGAGATAAAAAGGAACTTTAATTAATTAAACAAATACTGTTTAATTAATCAAGCAAATAACCAATTACTCTAACAACTTAAGCAAAAAAAACAACCAACTCCTCTCCCACATGTCCATCTAGAAGGCTTTGGTAAAATGCAACACCAAGGCCAAAAAATAACCTTCTAATATCACTCCAAAAATTCCTCCCAATGGTCCAAGGTCAATCCAAGACCATAGTCACACCAAAATTGTCACAAAACTGCCTCCAAAATAGCACATTTCTCTCCAAAATAGTCAATGTCACAACTCCACAAACTTTGGAAGGCATAACCTAAAGTCTTCAAGGCACCATATGATTAAATGTCAAAGGCATATGATTTGGGACTTGGCACATTTTAAAAGCAAGACATAGATTCAATATGAAATATAAGGCGAAATTTGCTTAAGTTATAAAACTCACCTCTCAGCCCACACTACACATTAAAATATGTTTCATTTTTTTTTTTATAAATGGGAAAAATTCCCATCGGCCTCCAATGTAGGGTTCAAACCCTAAACAAAATAATGGGAAAAGCAAAAGAAACCCATTTCATTTTGATACGAGCCTTCTGGAAGAAGCTTATGCACCATGAAGGTTTGATGAAAGCTCTAGAAACATGAATTAGACTAGTTTTTTGGCTACTTTCCTGATGAAAACTAGAGAAAATGATAGGTAATTGGTCTTTTGTGTACAAAATCTATATTTTTTCCATTTTTTGAAGGCCATTTCTAGGAAAAAGCCATGACCATAAGCATATCTCTAACCAATTTTGTTTCACTTTTCTTTTTTGTGTTTACTCATCTTGTTTCAGCTACCATGAGGGTTTTTCCCAAGCTCGAATGAAGGCTCTATGCAAAACAAAAAGCTTGAATATTGAAAAAGAAAAGACCCAAACTTTTAGGTAAGCCTTCAATCGACCCATATAATCTAATTTTTTGAGAATTAAAAATAGCTTGTTCTGAGTCTCCAATCTTGAAAATAAAGCAACAATGTTTATTTTTTTCCTCATTTGAAGTTAAATGAAGAAACCCCAATGTATTCATTGTTCTATGAGAAGAAATTGTTCCTTTGGCCACAGCTATAGAAGATGATCTAGGGTTTCTCCATTTGTCATTTTTGTCTTTTTTGTAGAACAAACTACATTCCATTCCTTTCAAAACTCTATGTTTACAATTTCTAGAAAACATACTCAGTTGGGTTTCATTGCTTTTGTAACAGAATTGAACTTTTGGTCGTGACCATGAAAAGAGATAGGGTTTTGAAAAGAGTATTTTCTACATAATAGCCTCCATTCATACTTCCTTGAAACTCTTGTAATTTTCAGATTTTGATCAAACCCATATGGGTTTTGTCATGTGTAAAATAAAAACCCTTCCTTTCCTCTATATTTTTCATCTCATCGAAAACCCCATTGCACATTATGTTTTTCTTTTATTAGGCTAAGAGGACAACCACTCTTTTCCTTCTAGAAATCTCACCACACTGCCCTATTTGATACATGTTTTCCATTCATTTCTACTTTCTGTTTGAATGCATTTTCCTTGGCTTTCAAAATTTCATCATAACCACAACACAGGTCTCTCCATGACTCCTCGACTGCTATCTCCAATATGATTCCACATTGAAGGTTAATAAAGTATGCTAGGAGATTCTCTATGTGATTAGGAACTTCAATTGTTCTCTGCAAGATCACTAGCGATCACATTGTCACATTTAATAATTATGCTTATAAACTTTCTATTTTTGAATGATTATCCATTGCTATACTTTATAAGCACTATAATGAATATCTAATGAAAGCTATAACCTTGATATCCTAGGATGGACAAAATCTCATATTATGACTTCTTGAAATAAATGTTTGTTATTTGTTCATAGTGATATATAATTATCTCAAAGAAATCAAATGGCTGCCTATATTTTGTCACTATCTTCAAGGCTGTCATTATCTTTGTGCATTTAAAATGTATGCATGGTTGTAGCATAGTTGGCTACCCTTAATTCTTTTAGTTTGAATTTTTTTATTTCGAAAAAATACTCTATTATTGCACTCAAATACACTCTCCCAAATGGATTGAGGTCTTATTGTCTGGGACAGACTTGACAACCTCAATATGTTTGTGATCTAATTTCTATTTCTTGTAGCATTCCTTTGTCTCACAAAACACATCCTAACTGTAGATGATGCCAAAAATCACAACCCATAGGAACCTTAGATAAAGAAACATTAGTAATGAGCAGAGATCTCAATTATACTTGACATGGAGTTAACATTATTTACAATTGGCACATTAGTTGTCACTACATTTTGAATGTCTGTTTTGTAGGTTGTAGTGGTTGTTCCTTCATATGCATTTTAGGCTCCTCCTTACCCTTAGTATCCTTATCATTGTTGATCTTGGATCCTTCTATGAATACTACTATGCCATTATGTAAACACTACCTTCATCCATTGTCCTGTGAGATATTGTCACAATTTTCATTCATGGAAACCTTGGCTACTGCTTTATAATTCTACTCTATGTGACATAACCAAGGTATTATCTTTGCAAGGTTTTTAGAGCTTCCAAAATGATAAATCTGTAGGATAGAGATAGTGTTTGTGTAATTAATCTATCCTTCTAATAGTATCCAATAGAGGGAACAACCAAACATCCTACAAGCTCCCTAGCATACCTTCACTTGGTTGCTCTTGATGTGGCTACCATCTGTCCCTTTTAACCTTCATATTTTTGCATCCTGGGACAACACCTTGATATGATGACTTGGTCATGTACTTCATTCATCATCCATGACTGCTCCATGAAAGTTCATTGTTTCCACAAGTGTATTGATATTGTGAAGTGATTTTGTTCCATGTTTTTCATTGTATGGTTCCTTTGGCTCATCTAAAAATTTTGTGTCTTTCACCATATCCCTTTCTTTACTTTGTCATTGACTCTTGGCACACAAGGTTGTTATTTCCCATTGATTCTTGTTGTCCTTTTAATGTAGATCATTCTTATTGTCCCACTTTGAAATGTAGAATCTATTCTCCTTTAGGACTGCCCTAATCTTCATGGTTTCCATCACAATTGCTAGTTGCCTCACATATTTGTAACCTAGTTTGCACAACATTTTAGTCCTTTTGACCATGTTCAACGAATAAACACCATCTCCTCACTTTAATCCTAGTGGGTAGACACATGTCACCTATGTTGGTGACCTGAAACTTCACCATCCTATGTGATGTTTGGTTGTCCAATAGGGTTGAGGTGAGAGGGACTTGACAATGCATTGAACTATTACTTCTTGTTGCCCCATATGCCTCATGATGGCTTCAAGCATGCCTTGATTTCTCCTTCATTATTTAAGAGATGCATAATTGAACTTGATGAATATCTGAAATCATTTAATTCTTTTAATAAAATGGTTCTTGGATCCACTTAAGATGATTGAAAGACATGTCCAAAAAAATGTACCTTCCTTTTGGCATGATGGCATCCATATGACTGATTCACTATGAAAACATGAAGCATGAACTCTTGACAACTCAAATTATGTGTTACATATTTTGAATCTGATAATGAGATTTGATCAACTCGTGTGATTCCATATTGATTTAATGCATCAATAGCATGTCTATCATTCATTTGATCAAGTTGCTCAATTTCCTATCCCTCTTAAAACATCAAAGAGTAGCATGCTAAGCTCTACCCTTGTGGGAGCCACATTTACCCCACATGTTGTAATTAGATGAATCAAAAAAGTAACAAGACTTGTCCTAAATCTATAAAAGGAACAAATATTTAGATAAACAAAGCATATCATAGGTGTGTTTGATCACTCATTTCTTTTTTTTAGGGACACTTATGGCATGTTGTTATTTTAATGCTTGTATACATTAGATCACATGTTTATGGATTTTTTTCATATAATTTTGATTTGGGATCCTTCATTTCCCTAACAACACTATTTTAATCTAAAGTAGGAAACCTAGGAGCAACGAGGAGGGTGTCAAACAGAAGCAGAGTATCATAGCAAGATTGAGATGATGTGAGGCCAAGTCAATGGGATTCATCATTCCACCAGGAAATGATGTGTCCTTTTTCATGTTATATGCAATTTGCTTTTGTTATCCGTATGTGTATGATTTCTTCTTTACTAGCATTAGGATAGCTAGTCCCTTGGCTTGTGAAGGACATTTATACTCATGATTATCAATAAAGATCACATTTGCAATAGAAATTTTGTTCATTTTATTATCTATCTATAATTGCAACACTGGAATAAAAATGTAATCTATTCTTGACAATATCTTTTATGCATATTAATGAACTTAGTAGAATATGGTTCATCTTTTAAATGTTTAAATGAAAACACCAAAATAATAAACACTAAGTTACCTAATTTCAGCTGAAAGCTAAAAATTAGGTAACAACTGCTCTTTCATATTTAGCAAGAAAACACCTCATCATGTTGCCAAAAATGTAATCCAAATAAGTTATGAGCCTAATTTGTATTTTTCAAATATTGATTATTATCCTAGGGTGTCTAAATGTCTTCCTTTTTTCAAATTTTTCAAGATTTCCCAAGTTTAAATCATTTGGTATTAAGCCCCTAGCTTTGTATAGGGAATGGGTTTACACTAAAGTTCCTCTAAATTAACCCATTTTATGTTTTATAGGGATTTTAAATCTTAGGATTTACTTTGAAAAAATAAAGGGGGTGATATTTTTATAGAAAAACATCATAAAAGGTAGTTTATCCTTTTAAATGGTATTTTTCAACAAAATCCACATGAAAATGATCAAGACAAAGATATTTTTTTAATTTTTGGAAGAAAGGAGGGAAACTTGCTTGGGTTTCCATGTATGCAAGGAGTTTTCATTTGTTTTCAGAAAAAAATACTAAAAACACTCAGGCTCTTGAAGGAAAGATTCATTTTTTGAGAAGGGAAACTATGTTTGTAGCTTCTACATTCCAAAGTGGATGCCATTATTGTTGTTTTCTACTTTATAAAGGAAGGTTGCAGTGTTTCTATGTAGTTGTTCGACTTTCACTCAACAAAGATCACAAGGCAGTTTCATGACAACCTTTCTAAGAATTTTCAACCTTCATTTGCACGGTTGGTTGCCTCTTTTTCCTTTTTGTGTGTTTTTCCATCTTCCTAGAGTTATTTTCTTGCATTTCTAAGTTGCATAAGCAAAAGAGAAGAGTTCTTGTCTTCATTTTTGCATATGAAGATGTTTTTAATTTGTTGGAGGCTCTTTTCTTTACAAAAGCGGGCTAGGGTTTCTTTTTGTGATTGATATGCATATTCAGTTTGAAATGCCACCCTTTATAGCCATGTTTTATGTATTATGGAGGCAACAATATGTAATAAAAGATTTCAAAGAACTTTAAAAACCCTTGCAATGTAGCCTTTGGATAGTGGTTTCAAATCACTAATTTTTAGAGCCTAGGGTTTAATAAATGAAACAAAAGGAAATGTATTTGCATTTGGGATTGTGTTTTGTTGTTGCATGATGAGGTTCCATTAGTATTATTCTCATTCAATGGGAACATTTGTATGCTTTTTGGGTATCATTTCCATTAAACCCTTTATTTGCAAAGTTCATGAGAAGGTAGCAGGTTTGTGAAAAATACAATGTTGTCACTTGAAGAAGATCACAGTGGCTCATACAAAGTGGGAAATAATTCATGCATGATGGATAGTAGTCTTGAATGTTAAAATCATAATCCTCATGCAATAAAGAGGGTAGGTATTCATCTTGAAGGATAGTTCGATCATCATTTTTATGGGGCAACAATCTATTGAAAGATAGTGACATTTGCAAATACAATTTATGGAAAGAAGAATGATAGTCACAAGAGCATGTTGAGTAGATTGTGAGGAATACATAAAAGAAAATTCATAGTGTTCTATAAAAGCTACTTCTAGGGGATTTTTATCAACCAAGGCATTAATTCCAATCATTGCACTGCTTCAATTATGAAACCCTCATCAATGAAGGGTTTATCTCTTTGAAATTGTTTCAAGATTATGACAGTTATGAAGTTTATGAAGATAGTGCAAGTCTTTGTTGGGGTTTGTGAAAGTCTAAATTCCAAGGTCTCTAGGCCATTGTGGGATAAAACTATTATGGGTAGTGTAAGGGTTTAGTTGCCATTGTTGTTTTGTTTATGACAATATTCTTTATGACTCTTGATATGAATTTTATTAGAAAGAATGAAAACCTAACTAGAGAATATACCAATGGATTTGATGGAAGGTTATTCATTAAGACAAACATCATGAATGCATGAGACCCTAGGGAGCTATGAAATGTTAGAGCAACATGATGAATTAAGTGAAGGAGCAATGTCATAAAGGACAAAACTAAAGACAACCATAGTGATGAGTAAGTTGCAAAGTGTAGGTCATTTCATTAAAGTGAAAGGGAATTCATGTCAAGGTTATAAACATAAAGGTTATAGTAAGAAAATGAGTGTGACTATCCAAGAAATTTGAGCATCATGTGAACTGGGTTCTAGGCCTTCAAATGCATGAAAGATAGTCATGCCAAAAAAAAGATAATGAGACATGGATTCATTGTTTTAAGTGAATAGGTATGGGAAGTGTTTTGAGATTCATAAAATGTAAGACAATGGTGTTAAGTCTAAAATAGTGAGCTTTGAGTTGAAGGCAGTAATGAAAATGCTTAATAGTGAAATGATGTGTTCCCTATTGAAAGCATAGTGAAATGATAACCAAATATCATGCATAGCACAATATCTCAGTCACAGTCCATTGTTATCATAGGGTTGCAATAGGTTATGATCTCAGAGTTGCTAGAGGGCATTTACATTCATCGTGGTGTTGTGAATGTGGTATAGGGTGAATAATAACAAAGATAGTCACTATCACTAAAATGTAATAAATGTATTGCAAAAACTGATATCATCTTAGAGATATCTGATATTGGAGAGCTCAATGAAAAATAGTGTTAGAAAAGTAAAATGAAATCAAGAGAATGACTTTCCAAGTAAAGCAATAGAGACAGTGCTCTCCATATTTACTAGTAAGACTATGTGATTTTGTGGAGGTAGTCCCCTTTTCATGTTTGATTAATCTCTTCCATCATGATCTTAGTCACCAATCACTCAAAGATCAATACAAACACTAGTCAGGGAGCAACCTTTTCTTAGTAGGAAAGCAATCATTGTGCAATGTTAAGGTCACAATATATTGTATCCTTGAGGCAACAATATAAGATTCATCAATATATGGATGCATGGAGAATGTCGAGCCAGTGAAGAAGGTTAACAGTGTTAAAAGCGAGTGGGTGTCTTGTCAAGAGATGGACAATTCTTATTGATGAAATCCCTATCATGGTGAAATTGAAACTTTCACTAACTCATTTGACTGCAAAATCTGATGAATTTTTTTGATGAAATATGTATAATTTGATGTATTGTTGGGTGCTTGTAAAATTTGATGTGTAATCTTAAATTTTTTAAAAGTTTATCCTCGACGTTCGTCAAAATTTTGACGAACATGGGTTTCATCAAAATTTCGACTAGCAATTTTGTCAAAATTTTGACAAACATGAAAAATAAGAAAAAAAATCAAATTGTGGCTGACATAAAGAAAATTGAGTTCGTTGATTTATTGTGGTAGTGTTTTTCTCTACTTGAGACAGTTTCTGGAGAACTGAGGACGATTTTCTTGGAAAAAATCAAAAAAATTCAAGAAGATATCGCCAAGTTGAGGGTAGTCATTGTCTTTTTGTAGAATTTAGTTGTGAAGTCGGATTTGTAGTTCCTGGTTTGAAAATCATATTTTAAAGCAACATCTCATTAGATTTCATTTTTAGAAGTTTAGGGTTTTGAGAATTTCATGTCTAGATTTTTTTGTGTGGAATCATCGTAAGATCACAACCAAGGAGAAGATTCTTGTGACTATAATTATGTGATCCATAACTCTATTAGTCATGTGGCATAGTTGTGATATAACAAATACAGGATGCATTCATGTGTGACCCAATTTTAATGTGGCTATGTTGTGATAGAAATGGAGGCACTCATATAATGTAGTTAATTCAAGTTGTATAATGTAGGTGTCAATCATCATTGGTTGCATTTAGGTTGTCTCAAGTTTAACAGGTTATGATGTAATTATAGCATGATCCAAGAGTGATTACCTTTTGCTGCAATAAAGAGCCTATAACTCTGGTTGATATGTGGAGTGGTTGTGTTATATCAATTATGTAGTGCATTCAAGAACAACCCATGTTTAATGGGCTATTTTAGAGAGTGATCAATATTTTCTAAACCTTATGAATGTTACTTAAAAGTGTATATGTTAAACTACAAACCAAGTTTGTTACATACTTGAATGCAATCTTGGGTTACCGTAAACTATAATAATGTGATTTGCTAATAACCATTATGGAAAGTATTAAAGCAAGACCCATGCTATATAGGATACATTTCCCTGATCAGGTTTACATACCTTAATGATCAAATACAAGCTTTCCACACACTCTAAGATACAATCCAAGATCATACCACAACTTTGTCAAGACAACTAATTTTTTGACCCAAGATTTAAGGTTGTTTTTTAATACCAACAAAAGCATTGGTAAGAGCATTGGAAAGATTGAGACATTGTAGCTAATAAGAAAATCTTGCAATCTAAAGATTGTAGCCAATAACAAGCACACTATGTAGCTTAGTGACATTTTTAAATGTAATATATAGTAAGAAGAATGACAGTCACTTGAGATGTGATAGTCAAAAAGAGGTTGAGCAGTGACAAGATAATAAAGCTCAAACCTTGCATAGTAAAGTGGAGATTTTAACAGTGAGTTTCCTTACCCCCTTGCTGACCTTAAGGGTTTTTCAAATGCTTTTGGTAGTGTTAGACAAGGAAAATGCAATCAGGGAATGACTGTCCAAATGAAGTAATTGTGGTAATCATAGGTTCAATGTTTCTTCTTAGCCATTAATGTATAATGGAGGTAGTGGATTGCATGTTTGAGCAGTATTTTGAGACTCATCAAAGATGGGAGAATAGTCAATAATACATTATGGACTATGAAGTAGGGTCAATAAGATTGAAGGATCTTAAGATCTACAATACTATGAAACAATGAGTCCCCTGTAGTAAGTAGGTAGTCTATAGGGCATAGTTTGATTTTATAGAAGGATGCTCATGAAAGGAATTTTCAAGTGATAGTGAGTGAGTTGTTTGAGATTGCAGCTGAGGGTGGAATGCCTAGTCTTAAAGGAAGTTAGCAAAGTAGTAAATGTGCAAGAAAATCAAATCGTACACAACAAACAATTCACAATGTTATCTTTCATAATGCCTTGAGTTTGAAGACAAAAATCTCATTGTATCTTGATGAAAGTGGTGACCTTAATGGTCAATCACTGACAACCATGATTTTAAAACATTCTATTGTGCTTATGGAGGCAAAATTTTAAGCAAGGCAGTGAGTGGTGGTTTGGAACAATGGCAGGTATGAAGAACTTGCTTTATGTGCATACTATGTAGTCTAGCTTAAGACAATGTTCTTAGAAGAGATTGAAGGTGGATTATGGAACTCAAGGGTTACCATGAAAAGGATTAAAGCAAAGACTGAGATCTATTTAAAAGCCACAGTCATTAAGATATTAAAGATGTCACATGCAAAACCCTAGTAGCTAGAGTAATGAGTACATTGCTAAAGAGGATAGTGTGCTAGGGCAGATTTAGGAGATCTCCACATTATCTAATTATAGGGAAATACATTATTTATTTATTGTTTTAATTAAAATAAATCATTCTAAACCCTATTTAAGATACATTGATACTTCAAAAGCCTCTGAAAGAATTTGAGATTATGCAAATATATGTCAAGTAAATACCTAGATTACAAATAGTAGTGGGAACAATGTAATATTTGTTGAGTAGAGAAGGAATGAGATAAGCAGCAATGAATCCTATGCCTCCTTTCATGCACATCGCCTCACTGTTCTCTATCATTCTTTACTGAAACACTTCTCCATTTTGGCGATCTATGCTTGAAAATAATGTTTTGACGAAGGTTTTAGAGTATGTTTATTAAAATGAAAACTCCATTCTGGTGTGCTACTCCTAAAATTAATATTTTGACAAAAGTTTTAGAGTATTTTGGCGGGCCATATTATTGATTCCATAAATGATTTATTCAAATGGATTGTGACTAAATAAATGACTAACTATTTAGTCATTTTTACTTGTGTGACTAAATAATTTTTAATCAACAACCAAACTAGTAATTTATTTACTCATTTATAGCTGAGTTGCAAAAAATGAGCAAAATTTAGTCATTTTTAGTTGTTGTGACTAAAATTTTTAGTCACCTAGTCATTTATTTGCCAAATTCTACTAGTGTGTGCTTCCTTTTGTGATTAGGGCTCTCTTAATGTTGAGGGCCATAGGGATAAGCTCGTCATAAGAAGTGACACATTGCATCTTTAACTAAAAGGATAAATCTGTATTGACATTAGCAATGATGATTCTGACTTGTTGCTCCTAAGGAATGGGTCACTTGCTCTTACTAGCTTGCTACCTCCATTGTTGTAGGAAGTTTGCGATCAAGTTCAATATTTTGATTTTAGGAGTCTAATGGTTGGTAATCATAGTAAAATTAGAATTTAATAAGTTTTGGAATTAGTATTTTAAAGTGTTTTTTGGGGTCATTAACTTTAGCCTATCTTCTCTTTTGCAAGGGTGGTTGTATGCCAATATTTTTTGGTATAAAATATCAGAATTATTAGATTTTGTTACTTGTCTATGAATAAAAATTATTGGAGTGTGAGTTTTATATTTTTTGAAGATCTAAATAGTCAAGCTTGGTAAAGAAAAATCATGTCAGATAATATTAGTCCAGAACAAATGAAGAGACATTTGATAGATTGTGGGCTAGATTGAAAAGAAAGGGTGATGGGAAATGTTATTTTCCTTGCAATAATTGCAAGGGATTAAAGACGAGAAAATTTTTAATCACAACAGCTAAAAAACATTATAGGCAGCATGGTCACGTTGAAGGGGGGCATGATTATCGTCCATTGGTAAGTTGTTCGTTATATGTGTTTATATTGATTGAATTTGTAAATGTTTATATTATTTTAACATTATATATATATATATATATAATCACTTGATCATGATCATGGTTTATTTGTGTCTATCATTATTATAAAGGTGGGGCACCCTAGGGCACATGATATGGATTATCATGGCTCGGAGAATGTGGTTTTTCAAGGGGATGAACATGGAGCTGTGAATATCGAAGATGAAGTTAATGATCCTATGGAAGAAGATGATCATGTGCTAGAAAAAACAGTTGAAGATGATGGTATAGATACACTGATCCATGACACATTTAGTGGCTAAGCTGATCATGATGATCGAGATGAATTTGATGATGTTCATGATTTACCTATACTTGAGAAGGCATACAAGCCCCTTTATGAAGGCTCCCAAACAACTCTTCTCTCTGTTGTATTGTTGTTGTTGAACTTGAAGGTTATGAATGGTTTATCAAACATAGCAATCTCATGAATGTTAAAGTATGTCATATATGTCATATTTTTTCATCTATTTTAATTGTTGTTAGTTAATCACTAGTAAATAAAGGATGAAATATGTACCATTAATATTCTTTATATTAACAAATTATTTTTTTGTTGTAGATTGATTGGTGAATTTTTTTTACCACCATCAAATATTTTACCTCGCTCATACCAAGATTTATTTGGCATTATGAAAGATATCGGAATGGAGTATCAAGCAATAAATGCATGTCCCAATAATCATATTATATATCATAAACAACATGAATTTACAACAGAATGCCCAGAATGTCATATCAATAGATATTTAATATATCAACTAACCAAAAAGGTGCCTCACAAGGTTCTTCATTATATTCCCATTATTCCACGTATGCAATGATTATTTAGGTGTGAAAGCTTAGCAAAATTTATGGATTACCATGCATGGAATAGAAGTGGAGATGACCTTCTTCGAATTCTTGTGGACAGTTCTGCATTTAGGGACATGGAGGAAAAATGGCCACACTTTAAAGAACCTCGTAATCTCAGGCTTTTATTGGGAGCGGACGGTGTCAATCCATTTGAAGAGCTGAGATCTATTTACTCAATGTGGCCTATTTTTGTTATCAACAATAACATTCCTCCATGGATGTCAATAAAGAGGGAGCACATAATGTTGTCAATGATTGTTCCAGGTATTTGTTTACATCAATTTTCTTTAACGTAGTAGCATCTCATTTGTCTTATTTGTTGCATAATGACTTATATTTTTTTCATTCAATAGTCATGTACATTAATTTATATATATTGTAGTAAAATGGTTATAATAATTATGTAATGTTTATGTTCATTCAACTAGGTAAGTACCAAGTTAAAGATATGAATGTATATATCGAGCCTCTTATCGACGAGTTACTAAAGTTATGGAATGGCATCACTATGTATGACGTCTCTAGACTAATAGGACAAAGACAATTTCAATTCCATGCAATACTTGTATGGACAATTCATGATGCCCCAGGGCTAACAAATTTTTGTGGTATGTTATAATATTCAACTGCACTTTAACAATATTTAATTTTATGAAGTAGATATCATGCATATTTTTGAAATAATCTATTCATTATATATAATTATAAAAATTGACATATTTAATCCAATTATATATGATCTTGTAGGTCTTCAAACAAAGGGAAAATTTGTATGTCCAATTTGTGGTCCAAAGATAAAATATCGTCGTTCAATAAGTTTAGGAAAGTAGGTGTTTGATGAGTATAGGCACTTCCTCCATAAAAATCATTAGTATCAAACTACTGAAAAACATCTTTTCAATGGGAAAGAAGAGACTACATCAAAACCACGAAGAATGAAACCTCGCCTATGGAAGTTGGAATATAATAGAATTAATCATCAAGGTTATACATTGGATCAAATTGTTTATCTATCATATATGATATGTTTTAAATTTATATTTTTATATTGTTTTGTGTTTACTCATGTTGTAATTGACAATAATTGTCGTTGTTAATTTGTTTAACTTATATGCTTCATGAAGGTCATCAAGGAATTAATGGCTGGCTTCCACAAGGATTGAAAAGTTATCCCAAACAATTTAGTAGGTTGCCATACTATGAGCAGCTACAAATTGTGCATTTGTTTGATACAATGCATATCAGAAAGAATATAACAAAAACATTATAGAAAATATTGGATGGAAGGCATGAAAAAGAGAAAAATATCAAAATTTGTAGTGACATTCAGGAAGCCAATCATGTAATGAAAAATGTCATTGAATTAAATAGTGATGGAAACCAAATTAATATAAGTTCCCTTCCTTGGTTATTAACAGAGCAACAAAGCAATGCTATAAAAGAAGTCATACAAAAAATTAGATTTCCCATAGGATTTGTTGCGAACATAAACAATATAATAACAAAGAAAGGTGAATTTGGGTCAGGGATGAAAACGCATGATTGGCATACATTCATTAAGGTAATTATTTTGGTATATTATATACACTTTTATAATGCATATACTTTTCAGTGTATTATGTTTACTACTTTTGAAAAAATAATGAAAAAATCATTTTATAATTGTTGCAGTACGTTCTACCTCTATCTCTCCTAGACAAATTTGACAAAAATGTCAAGCAAGCTATATATGATGTTGGAAAATACATGAGGTAAGTAGTGATATTTGTTCAATTTGTTTTACTTGTTATGTAATACACTGTATATTTTTGTTAAATCTCGTTAATATATTTGCACCTTGAATCACTTGTAGATGGTTGTCATATAAAGAAATCCATAAAGAAGATATAAATTATTGGAAGAAAAAAATTTCTCATCTACTGTGTGAAATGCAAAAGTGTCTACCTTCGACATTTTTCAATGCACAGGAACACTACCTCATAGACCAAGTTGAGGAGATTGAATTGTGTGGACTTGTACACACAAGGTCAATGTGGATGGTTGACAGACACTTGAAATTTTTTAAGGCTTTGGTTAGATAAATAGCACATCTTGAGGGCTCTATGGTGGAGGGATGCATGGTATACTAGACCATGGTGTACATTAGTGAATATCTTCCTAAGTTTGCAACAAAGATCCATGTAGATCTCATTTGAGATCCCAACTCCATTAACAAATTCGAAGGGGAGTACCTGATGGGGAAAGGTAGATTGAGGAGTGAGAGGTAATTATAAGATGGTCATGGAGATTAACTGGAATACATTTTACATATGGTTTTTATGTATATTGTACTTATTTAATTTTTAATCTTCAATATACATCAATTATAAATTAAGGTTGTATACTGTAGTATTTAACTAATTATGTGTTGTTTGTGAATTTCAATTTTTTTTTATACAGTTGGTCGAGAGTGGGATGCACTACATTTGTATGTCTCAAACAATCTTGATTGGATGATGGTATGGATTGAACGATGTCAACATTTGGTCATGCATTAACATGGTAAGGTGTGGCTTCATTGGTTAAAGAAGCTCATCGTAATGGAGATTCCAATGTTACTCAAAGGGAAATTGATTTAGCATATGGTTTAAGAGATAAAAAGGTACATATAAATATATTAATCACCCATATTATTTAATTATTTTCAATTATATTGATGTATATATATGTTGAGATTGTTTTCTTTGCATACATTCAGCCAAGAATAAATATGCTTATCAATTGAGGATATTGCAATAATTTTTACATGTTTGACATATTGCAAGTGAAAAACCACAAGGGTATGTGGTGCAATGGTCATAAATTTCAAATCAAAATGTTGGATGACATGAAGAAAACTTGTGATTCTGGTATAACTGCAATCTTTCAGGTGACGAATGTTTCATCTAGAAGAAACATACATCCAGAAGTCTCAAAAAATTGATACTATGGGATTTTGGATGATATACTTGAGTGTGACTTTAAGTCCTTCAGATTAATTTTGTTCGTTGTTCTATGGTATAGGCTACAATTGAATGAAAATGATCTTGAGAGAATTTTTATTGAGCATGATAATGGATTAACCATGGTTAATACAAGGTCGATTGAGTGAGCTGAAAATGAGCCCTATGTTCTTCCAAGCCAATGTGAGCAGGTATTTTACTTAGAGGTTCCGGGTAAACTAGGTTGTTCATTTGTTGTTACACATGATCCAAGAGGAAGGCCGGTAGGGTATAATGTGGTGGAAGAAGAAGATATTGAAGAACTAGAAGATGATGTAGATGATGATTAGGATCAACAGTTAGTTGATGATCTCCCTGACGAAGATGTTGAAGAGGAGGAACTAGATCATGATGATGTAGGAGTTAATGTTCATGAAGATGATATCTGTGTGGATGATAAAATTATCGAAACTAATATCAATGATGATGATGATGGTATGAACAATCCTTACAATGTTGAATCTGAATCGGATGATACAGACAAAGAGTTGGATGAAGAAGAAGATCAATGACATTAAAATGTATGAGTTATGGGATTATATTATCTATTTGATATTGATTTCTTGATAGAATTATATTTGAATTATGTGGTTACGTAATTAATTCATGATGTTTTTTAATTTTTATGCCATTACATAATTAATTCAATGATGCACTTTTTAATGTTTGAAAGGTCAAAAATTAAAACATTTCAATGGTGATGTTAAGAACCTTGAAATTACTATTTTTTATGTTTCATGTGTTCATAAAGAATTAAAAAGTTAGTTGTAGAGGTGTTTGTTTAGTGGTTGGCATGTAAAGTCCTTTAAAAGGAATAAAGTGATCATTGTAATGGTTGTTGATGGTTGAGGATTTAAAATACAAGCTATTGACATTTGAAAATATGTGTTTTTCTTCAAAATTTCTATATTTTTCATGTTATGCAGCACTATACGATCACATGCAGCCATATCTTGATTTGAAATCAATTCCAGGTCATGACGATATGTGTTAGCTTTGATTTGAATCTGATTTGAGAGCTTAAGGCATTGATTTGAGTTAGAAAGCTTCATTTCTTTGCATACAGCCCAGTTACCTTGTTTTTGAGGGTTTTGTAGTCCAAACATGATATAAAGGGGCTCTTACACTTTTTGTGATTATTGTAGATTGTGTAAGAGGCCCCATGGATATTTTTTTAATTGTAGGATGCATGAATAGGGCATAGGATGAGAAATAAAGAAGGTATAGTTGTTGTCCTCAAGATTTTTGTGAAGAAAAGCATGTGAAATGAGAGGTACTTTAAGGCCCGATTCTTATTTGCTCCTTCATTTTCTATAAGGATTTCAAGGCCAGAAGTATAGGTTAGCAAGTTAAATATTTTTTGGTTGAGTCTAGGTAGAGTTGCAGAGAAAATTGTAAAATTCGATGGTTTTAAGGAAAATGCAATTTAGGTTTTGAGTCATTCTGTAGTAGGTTTTGAATTCATGGGGATTTGATGTTTTATGATAGTAATGGCATTTCAATTGAAATTATTAATTCAAACTCATGTCTCTCCATTATACATGCATATTTGAATTTTGAATAAGATAATCAAGGGTTGTCTCGTTCATCTCACTGTTGTGGTGTGTATGATTTATGTTTTGACTTTAATTCAAGAAATTAATTAAAATTCTTGAATGGGATTGTAGGTGGATATGTTTTGTATAAGGATTTGATAAGTAGTATTGGGTTAGAATACATGTTGATGAATTTGTAAAGAAATGTTCTCAAGGATCTTATTTTTTATGTGTTAAATTTGTCATAAACCCTTAGATGTTTATGAATTTGACTCCCTCAATGGATATATGGCACTGATCTAAGTTTTACTAATTTGTATGGTTCAGTATTTTGTTTGTCTTTACAAATTGCAAATCAATGACTATTTTACACTGTGAAATGTGTTGTAGTTATCTCATGATCTAAATAGTTGATATTACTGATGAACAACCAATTCTATTTGGTATTATCCTATTATGTTGAGCTATTAAATAAGATTATATGTTGCTATTAATGTTTTTTACGATAATGGTGCAGAGGTTGTAAATGCATTAAGAGATCACCCTCCCAAGTCTTATAGAGCCCAAAGTGTAGGAGGTCTTTAAAATCCTCATCAGTTGGTCCAGGTCCTTTAAGCTTCCCTTGATTGGAATTGGAAATTCCATCGGTAGATTAGAAGACCAACCTGGTTATAGTGAAAACAACCAACACTACCCTTAACCCTTAACCATCTATCTCTCTCCCACTCCCTATGTCTCTCATTGAATCTCTCTATCTCTCTCCCCTCTACCCATAACCCTAAACCCTAAACTCTTAACCCTTAAACCCCAAACCCTTAAATCCTCTACCCTCTCTCTCTCAAGACTCTCCTTCCTACCCCCTTTCCCTCTCTCAAGCCTCTCTCTCTCACTCACACTCTCTATCTCTCTCCCCTCTACCCTTAACCCTAAACCTTAAACCCTTAAACCCTCTACCCTCTATCTCTCTCCCACTCCTTCCCTCCCTCTCTCTATATCAAGTCTCACCCTCCTATCGCCTCTCCTCTCAAGTCTCTCTCTCTCTCTCACTCCTATCGTTGTCTCGTCTACCCTTAAACCTCTACCTTCTACCTTCTACCCTCTATCTCTCTCCAACTCCCTCCCTCTCTCTCTCACTGAATCCCTCTATCTCTCTCCCCTCTACCATAACCCTAAACCCTAAACCCTTAAACCCTCTACCCTTTACCCTCTCTCTCTCTCAAGTCTCTCCCTCCCCCTCTCCCTCTCTTAGGTCTCTCTCTCTCTCACACACCTCTATGTGTCTTCCTCACCCTTAAACCCTAAGCCCTAAACCCTTAACCCTTAAACCCTAAACACTTAAACCCTCTACCCTCTACCCTTAATCCTTTCTCCTTCTATCTATCTCCCATTCCCTCTCTCACCTCTCTCTCTCTCTCTCCTCCCCTCTTCCCTCCCTTCCCTCCTCTCTCTCTCTCTCTCTCTCCTACTCCACTCTACCCTCTCCCTCCTCCCTCTCTCTCTCCTCAAGACTCTCCTCCTACCCCTCTCCCTCTCTCGGGTCTCTCTCTCACTCACTCACTCCCTCTATCTCTCTCCCCTCTACCTTTAACCCTTAACCCTTAAACCCTCTACCTTCTGTGCTTAACCCTCTACCCTCATCTCTCTCCCACTCCCTCCCTCTCTCTCTCAAGAATCTCCCTCCTACCCCCTATACCTCTCTGTATCTCTCTCATTCACCTCTATCTCTCCCTCTACCTTTAACCCTAAACCCTAAACTATTAGCCTTAAACTCTAAACCCTTAAACCCTCTACCCTCTACACTTAACCCTCTACCCTCTATCTCTCCCACTCCTCCCTCCCTCCCTCTCTCTCGTCTCACCCTCCTATGTCCTCTCCCTCTCTCAATTCTCTCTCTCTCAGTCACTCTTATGTCCCTCCCCTTTACCCTTAACCCTCTACCCTCTATCTCTCTCCCACTCCCTCTCTCTCTCTCATTGAATCCCTCTATCTCTCTCCCCTCTACCTATTGGTTGTTTTTACTGTAACCAGGTTGGTCTTCTAATTTACCTATGGAATTTCCAATTCCAATCAAGGGCATCTCAAAGGACGTGGACCAACTAACGAGGATTTTAAATACCTCCTACACTTTGGGCTCTGCAAGACCCAGGAGGGTGATCCCTTAATGCGTTTACAACCTCTACACCATTATCATAAATGACATTAACAACAACATATAATATCATTTAAATTGCTCAACATAATAGTATAATACCGAATAGAATTGGTTCATCAATAATATCAACTATTTAGAGCATGATAAAACTAGAACACATTTTCACGGTATAAGATAGTCATTGATTTGCAATTTGTAGCAAGCTCTAGGTAAAGACAAAAAAATACTAAACCATAAGAATTAGTACAACTCATATTAGTGTCATATATCTATTGGGGGAGTCAAATTCATAATAATTTAAGGGTTTATAAAAAATTTAACACATAACATATAAGATTCTTGAGAACATTGCTTTACAATCTCCTCAACATGTATCCTAACCCAATACTACTTATCAAATCCTCATACAAAACATATCAACCTACAATCCCCATTTAAGATGTTTTGAATGCTTTCCGATACCAAAAATAGAAGAATAGTTGCTTTATTTTGATCAAACCATGGTTGTAGATGTCATGTTCTCCATTAAAGTTTACTCACATGCTCTAATTGAATTTGATGCAGATTCAAATATTAGCCATCAATCCTTCACCTTGGTCAGATCATCAAATGGCTGCCTTCAAAGCAAACTGACATAGTCTCCATCATGGCAATAAGGGGCCCACCATACTACTCGTTGCCAAGGAGATCCATGTGGTGCTTGCCCGTGATATTACAATTAATAAATACCTCACAACTTTCTATCATGCGATGGCAGGAAACTGTGGATCTCAACCATCGACAATCTTGTCCATTCAACATAGTCACCAACCTTGTTATTAACCATCAAGCACCTTTCTATCTAGATTATAACATCTTCGTTGATTTAAAATATGTGCATCTTATAACTGCTTTAGTAACCCACAGCATAATGTATTAAAGATGCATCAAAGTATTTTATTATTCCTTTGGCTTCACTGGATGAGACACATGGCACTCGCCTGTGATATCACTATCAACAAAGATAGTACGGTGGGGTCATCACGGGATGGCAGTGAACTACTGAGATCACACAATGATTGATCTATGACCATGCGAACTTGTCCCTCTGCAAAATTAAAACATTTATTAGGGGAGAGGGCCCAGTAGTCATGTGGGGTCCAATAGTCATGCACTCAATCATGATGATAATACCCAGTCTTACCACATATTTATACTATATATTGTAAATAAATAGTCCAAATGTAAATAAAGAAAAAACCAAATGTTGATAAAAAATGGACCCATACTTGAACACATGAGAACCTCTAAATGTTATATGAAAAAAACATAAATACATTCATGAAGAAGTGAAATGAGTTTTTTTTTGTTTCAAATAAAATATCATAACTCTCCACTATAAGTATATTATTTAAAAAATAAAATGCTCAATTAATAAAATACGGCACTAATATAAACAAGTATTGTTATCATAGTGAAAAAATAAATTGTTCTTATGTGTACAACAATTGGGGTAGCAATGTACAAGCATTGGATAATTTTATATTAATAGTTTGTCCTATCACAAATATAAAAGGTGAGCACAATAAATAACATGCATTTTCCAATTAAATGTGAAGATTTTCAAAAAAAATTAGTGTTCAACTATTGGTCCATTTTTGTTCAATATAAGTTGTATTTTAAATAATTATGTGTTGTTTTTATAACAACAAATAGATTTTTTGTGTTCAACTATTAGTCCATATGTGTTGAATATAAAAGGTAAAGATATCAAAGATTTATGGTTATCAATAAGTTTTTGGTCCACTTAGGTTGTATATTAATTTTAATTTAAATAAAAATATGATATTCTACAAGCAACAAATGATAATTTTTTGTTCAACTATTGGGGGTTCCATGATTAAGCTTTGGTCGAACCTTTAAAAAGTCAAATTTTAGACACTTCTCAAAAGATCTACTCATGTGGCGAGTTGCATGATGAGTCACACCTCCAAACCTTAGTTATAGATAAATAAGATACCACTCTACATTTCAAAAAAAGAATGAAGGTTCTACGATATTCCAGTCAATTGCTACATGCTAAGAAAGTTAGCCTACATGACTACTAGGACCTCTCCCCTAAAGGAATAAGGGGACATCACTAGGCCAACGACAAACAATGAAATAAGTTGTTTTAATGAGGGAACACGGGACAAAAAAAAGACTTAGAAAAAATAAAGTCAGGCGAAGGAAATAAAATGATAAAACAAAAGGGGGCCTAGCCTAGACGAAGTGATGGGGCTTAAGTCATTTTCAAACCTTCCCAAAAACTAACAGCAAAATAGATCCCATCCAAGGTGTAAGATGAACACAAGGGTTTTACATGAAGACGAAGGTAAAACCCTAACCTTAGGATTTTCCCAAACACCATAGATGACTAGAGACACAAGGCAGGATAAAATAGAACATAGAGAACAAAAGTTTGAAGTTCCTGTTGGTTTTTTTTACTGTAACCAGGTTGGTCTTCTAATCTACCTATGGAATTTCCAATTCCAATCAAGGGTAGCTCAAAGGACCTGGACCAACTGACGAGGTTTTTAAAAAGACCTCCTACACTTTGGGCTCTACAAGACCCGAGAGGGTGATCCCTTAATGCATTTACAACCTTTGCACCATTATCATGAACAAAATTAACAAAAATAGATAATCTCATTTAATAGCTCAACATAATAGGATAATACCAAATAGAATTGGTTGTTCATCAGTAATATCAACTATTTGGAGTATGAGATAACTACAACACATTCCACAGTATAAAATAGTCATTGATTTGCAATTTGTAGAAAGCTCTAGGTAAAAACAAACAAATATTGAACCATACAGATTAGTACAACTTAGTTTAGTAACATATATCCATTGGGGAAGTAAAATTCATAAACATCTAAGGGTTTATGACAGATTTAACACATAGCATATAAGATCCTTGAGAACATTGCTTTACAATTTAATCATGTATTCTAACCCAATACTAATCAAATCTTTATACAAAACATATCCACCTACAATCCAATTCAAGCATTTTAATTAATTCCTTGAATTAAAGCCAAAACAAAAATTATACACACCACAATAGTGAGATGAATAAGACAACCCTTGATTATCTTATTCAAAATTAAGATATGCATGTACAATGGAGAGACATGAGTTTGAATTAATCATTTCAATTCAAATGCTAGTATTGTCATAAAACACCAAATCCTCATGAATTCAAAACCTACTACAGAATGACTCAAAACGTAAACTACATTTTCCTTAAAACCATTGAACTTTACAATTTTTCTCCACAACTCTACCTAGAATCGATCAAAAATATCTAACTTTCTAACCCATACTTCTGGCCTTGAAATCCTTCTTATAGAAAATGAAGGAGCAAACAAGCATCGGGCTAGAAAGTACACATGTCATTAGCCAATTAAAACACTTTGTGATATTCCAAAAATTGTTACAACATCAATCACCTTGGAGAATCTTCTTGTTCATAGTGCTCGCTGAGAATGGTTGATGAAGCAGCAAAAAACCTCAAGAATCTCGTGCTCAGACTGCCACCAAAAACAAAACTGGAATCCATTGTAACTATAAGAGCTGATTTTCTAACCGTTAGCAGCCCACTCCTTTTACTCTTCCTTAGTTAAATATTTATTTACCCATTTATGGTATTCTTCATTAGTTGGCCAATCAAAATTAATTACCTTATTCACCTTGACATTATAAGGTGTGTATTTAACTACTACCTGATTTGCTTCCCTTTCAAAAGATTCTAAGAATGAGCTGGTGCTAATGATTTTGTCCATACATCTCACCAATAAATCATAATTTTAGTCATCACAAATTAATTTAATTTGATCATTGATGACCTCATTTTCTTGATCTTCCTACTATTGGAGTGACTTGATATTCCCCTACTCATCAATTATGTCAGGTAACAATGTGTTGCCCCAATCATCAAAATTCTTCACCAACTCCCTGATCTTCCTACTCAAGTCATCTGGTAAGGTCTGAAAATATTGCAATGATTTAACTAGCACCTAAGTAGGCCTTAATGATTGGGGCCTATTATTTATATCAAACCTTGAGGCCTTATACATTATCTCTAAATCATTGGCCCTAGGGATCCAATTTTCAATTAATGGTATCACTATCTCCTAATCCCTATCAATATTCTTTATTGCATCTAATAATAAAGAATATATAGAATATATAGATGACAATCTATTATCTACCTTCTCATTTAGATGCCTTAATATAGCAGTAAAAACCTCCTTTTGTTTTAGAAGGGATCCTTACTCAGTTACCTTCAAAGATGCTTGTAATTCTTCAATTTTATGCATTAGTTGGTTCTTTGAAGGATCAACAAAGTATTCCATTTCTTCATCAATTTTTTCCAAAGAAGGGTTGAGGGAAGGAGTTTGATTGGGAGACCTTGGTGTGGAAACAATAGGAGAATCAGGATGCACTGACCCTAATTTGGAAGGAAATGTACTGATCCCTAGAGCACTTGATGTCTCCCCAATATGTTTGTACCTTAACTTATCCAACTCAGTCTGTAGCTCAACATTCCTTTGCTGCATCTTGCTATATTCCTCAATCAGGAGATTATATTTCTCCATTAGGCTTTTCTTTTCAACTTCCTCTCTTTCAACAGTCTTTTGGGCCAATTTGACCACATTTACAGTCAAATTAATGGCCACTTAGGACCACACCTCAAATGATATTTTTCAAAGAATTTCCCAAAGTGCACCAGCCTCCTTTCGAAAAGAAAAAATTCGACACCACTATATAATATGGGAAAAATATTCCTTTATCCTTCCTAGTAAGGTTGTCCTCATGGATACAACCAACTTGCCACATAACCTCTGTAAATACCACCCTTGGTGGCACATTTTATGGCAATATATGAGGGGTCCCTTGAGAACCATACACCCTCAAGATAGTGTTGATTGGGTATGGAATAATGTCACCCCAGTTATGGCAAACCTTCAATTCTGGCCTCCTCCCTTTTGGTCTAAGGAAATCATGTAGTCCCTCAAGAATCCTGGGTACATTTACCATCAGCCTGGCTCTCAATCTAGAAGCAAAACAATTTTCAAAATGCACATAACTAGTGTTTTCCTTGTTACATGATAAATCTACAGTCCACATCTGTACTGGCAATCTTTCTCCATCAACCAATTGCCTTAATTCCATCTTCTCGTAGAAGAAATCAACATTCTTATACAAGAACATATACATTAACATAGAATACCAGAAGAATTGGGTACCTATATCATTTTTCTGTAACTTTAATAGCCCTTCATGTATCCTTTTAGCCAATAAAGAAGAAAAATCATAAGTCACAGAGAAGTTAGGGTGTTGTATTTGCACCCCCATGAACATGTAAGTGATAGGAATCACTGTGTTACGATTGAAGCCCAAAATCTGGCACAGTGAGTAAAAAGTGGCCAAGAAATGATTTGCAAAGCAATTCAATCTGAAAAGTTCCTAGTCACTACGGATAATATAGAATCTTGAACCTCCTAACCTGGCCGAATGAGGTGGGAGCAGCTTAGCTTTGAAGAGTGATTTCAACTTCTCATACTCCTACTTCATTTCCTCAAGATTGATAGGAACCAAGTACATACTAGGCTCACTCAAATAAGAACCTATTAGAATTCTTCTTTGTTAATGCTTAACAAAACCCTTCCATCATTATCTCTGATTACCCATGTGACAGGGTCATATTGTGTAGCCACTGCCCTAAGCAAGTCTACATTAGGGAACACATTTGGTATCACCAGCTTCCCCATATCATACATCCAACCATTCAAAAAGGGGTGTGGAAAATTCCTCTATCCAAACCATAATCTGAACATCTCCAAACCTATAAGAGGAACCCTAGCATTGACTATGTTGGAACAATTATACACTAATCCATCCCCTAGGGTTTTTCCTCACATCAAAACCAATCCCTTCTTCCTATCATTTTTTGACAAGGGCAATTGATCTAGGAAGTCATCATACAGGTTTCTACTTAAATAATCAATCTAGCTAGAGTGTTGCTTTGTCAATGCCATCTTGAGTAAACTAGGGCTTCTTTGCTATCTCAAACCTTAGACAGACTAGGGATAAACAAAATATGAAATTATAGAACAAAACTTTGCAATTTCCCACAATTCAGTTAACCTATAGCCCTAAAACAATTATCAATAAGTCCTACAACAAGCACGCAACAAATTTCCCCCAAATTTGAATTCAAAATAACTAGGAGATACAAAAATTGAACTCACGGCTTTGCGCTTATGTAAACCCAAATCCTTGTTGTAATAGCTTGTGACTTCATCCTCGACTTTGTGACTACTCCGCAAAGATGTTTTGAATGCTTTGTGATACCAAAAGCAAAAGAATATTTCCTTTATTTCGATCACACCAAAGCAATAGATGTCATTTCCACCATTAAATCTCACTCATGTGTTGCACGAATGGCTCCATTCGTATTTGATGCAGGTTCAAATATTAGTTGTCAATCCTTCACCTTAGTCAGATCATTGAATGGTTGCTTTCAAATCAAGCTGACACAATCTCCATCATGGCAACAAGGGGTCCACCATACTATACACTGCCAATAAAATCCATGTGGTGCTTGCTCGCGATATCGTGATCGATAAAGACCTCACAACTTTTGATCATGCAATGGTGGGAAACCGTTGATCTTCAACCATTGGCAATCTAGTTCATCTAAGCCAGCTTTGTCATTAACCATCGAGCATCTTCCCTATGGAGATCACAACACCTTCATTGATTTGAGACATGTGCATCTCACAAACACTTTAGTAACCCACTACATAATGTATTAAAGTCAGATTAATTTACCAAAGTATTTCCATCGTTCCTTCAGCTTCACCAGATGAGACACGTGGTGCCCACCTGTGATATCGCGATCAACCAAGATAGTGTGGTGGGATGCCAGGGAACGAATGGTGGTGAATGACTGAGATCAAACGATGATTGATTAAAAGTCATGCAAACTTTTCCCTCTACAAAATAAAAAAATTTATTAAAGGAATAAGGGGACATCACTAGGCCAATGAAAAACAATGACATAAGTTTTCACTCAAACAAGGGAGCACGAGACCATCCAAAACTTAGGATAAATAAAGTCAAGAAAAAGAAATAAAATGATAAAACAAAAGGGGGCCAGACCTAGACAAAGTGATGGGAGTTAAGATGTTTTAAAACCTTCCAAAAAGTAATGGCCGAATAGATCCTTCCTCAAGCATAAGATAATACTAGGTTTTTACAAGAAGACAGAGGTAAGACCCCAACTTTAGGCTTTTCCCAAACACCATGGATGACCAAAGACATAAAGTAGGATAGAACTTTGAAGCTCCATTAGTTCCATCACTACCCATAACCCTAAACCCCAATCCATTAAGCCTTAACCCTTAAACTCGAAACCCTTAAACCCTCTACCCTCTCTCTCTATCAAGTCTCTCCCTCCTACCCCCTCTCCCTCTCTCAGGTCTCTCTCTCTCTCTCACTCCCTCTATCTCTCTCCCCTCTACCCTAAACCCTTAACCCTTAAACTCTAAACCCTTAAACCCTCAACCCTCTACGTTTAACCCTCTACCCCTTATCTCTCTCCCACTCCCTCCCTCTTTCCCTCTCTCTCTCAAGTCTAACCCTCCTACCCCTTCTCCCTCTCTCAGGTCTCTCTCTCTCTCTCACTCACTCTTATCTCCCTCCCCTCTACCCTTAACCCTCTACCTTTTACCCTCTACTCTCTATCTCTCTCCCGCTCCCTCCCTCTCTCTTTGACTGAATCCCTCTATCTCTCTCCCTCTACCCATAACCCTAAAAACCCTTAACCCTTAAACCCTCTACCCTCTCTCTCTCTCTCTCTCAAGTCTCTCCATCCTACCCCTCTCCCTCTCTCACTCCCTCTATGTCCTCCCTTCTACCCTTAAACCCTAACCCCTAAACCTTAACTTAAACCCTAAACCCTTAAACCTCCCTCTATCCTTAACCCTATCTCCCTCTATATCTCTCCCACTCCTCCTCTCTCTATCAAGTCTCTCCCTCCTAGCACCACTCCTCTCTCAAATCTCTCTCTCTCGACTCACTTAGTCACTCTATCTCAAGTCTCTCCCTCCTACCCCCTCTCCCTCTCTTAGGTCTCTCACTCACTCACCTCTATCTCTCTCCCCTACCCTTAACCAAACCCTAAACCTTAACCCTAAACCCAAACCATCTACCCTCTACCCTTAACCCTCCCTCTATCTCTCTTCCACTCCCTCCCTCTCTCTCTCTCAAGTATCCCCATCCTACCCCCTCTCCCTCTCTTAGGTCTCTCTCTCACTCACTCACTCCCTCTATCTTTCTCCCCTTAACTGTAAACCCTAAACCCTAAACCCTAAACCCTAAACCCTTAAACCCTTAAACCCTCTACCCTCTACCCTTAACCCTCCCTTCCTTTATCTCTCTCTGTAAAGTCTCTCTCTCCTAGCATCACTCCCTCTCCTAGGTCTCTCTCTCACTCACTCACTCACTCTATCTCAAGTCTCTCCCTCCTACCCCTTCTCCCTCTCTTAGGTCTTTCTCTCAGTCACTCACTCCCTCTATCTCTCTTCCCTCCATCCTTAACCCTAGACCCTTAAACCATCTATCCTTAATCCTCCTGTTAACTGTAAAATTTGAAAATTGTATAGTTGTATATACTCATGAAATTTTTCCAAGAGGCCCATATCATGAATATTAAATTGATGTATTTTTCTTTTTCACCCATGTTCTAGTCAGTATTTACCATTTGGTCGCATAAAATTCACTTGAACCCAAGCATTTGAATATATTAACTCATATCGGCATGAGATGATATAGTTCTTCCCGAACCATAAGTTATTTTATTCTAACACATATTTTTTAGTGCATCGACAAGAGGTCGTGAATCTCTTACCGATATAATTTTATCTGAGGATTCATATCAGCATGATGCAGTTCACAGTCTCATTGACAAAAGGATCCTATTGGCAAGACAATAGTCATCAGGGTGAGTCATATCGAGCACATATGTGTCTTACCAACTAAAGCACAAAGAACTATATCGGCTAGACTTGGGCCGTTAGAGTGAAGTCTTGTAGCATTCATCCAGTCTTGTTGATAAAGCGAAGGAGAATTTTGTCGATATGAGTTCATTGAGTCCTGCCGACCCCCTATGTCGCTCCAACAGGATTGCATTTTTAAATCCTTGGTGATATGTTTTGATCATTAGTGAGATTGGTTTCATCAAAGAGAGATATGAGAGTCATGTTGAGTGTTGTTCCATTGGCAAGAAAATAATTATGTCTTGACGATCAAAAAATAGACCAAAGGAAATATCTTAGTGAGATATGAAGTAAGTGGAGGACATCTTCCTGACTTACAAAGTCACAATGACATGTTTGCATTAGTGGGAGTTATAGCGATATACTTGAGATTGAAGGGATAACTCTTGGGGAGACTCATAATGTCGGTGAAACTACAAGACATCTTAGTGATATATGATCTATCGAGAGCAAAGATACAAGTGAATCAAAATAACTCTAGGGGAGACTTGAAGCATCAAGGAAACAAAAAGGTGTCTTACTTAATGTTTTAATGAATGTTGGTAGAAGCCCTAATATAAGGATCACCCAAGATTTGAAAATTTCTCACCAATAATATTACATGATGTGACAGTGAGAGTTTCAAAAAAAGACCTGCTACACTCGTGTTTCAACTAAAACATTAATGGTGCTACGAAGCATAAGTAACTTCATGAATTAAGGAAAATTCAATTGAAAACACCATTGCGGAATTGATAGCGGAAAAAGCAGGACAAATGAAGAACCATGGCATTTTTCGACTCAAAAGTTTTAAGTGAAAATAGTAAGCTCTTTGCGCCTTGACTTATGTAGTTTTGAATTCTAAAATTTTTGAAGAATGGAAGCCACTAGTTCAAGAAAATTAAAGGGGAAAAAACATGGGGAAAGTAGTCAGTTTAGAGGGAAAAAATAGAAAACCAAAATTGAGCCAGAGGGCACTAAGCGGAAGCTAAGCCAAGATCAACCAATTACCTCACTCTGGACCTAAAGCCAGGAAATTTGCACAACTTAGGGTAGAAGTGGATAAACTAGATGACAAATGTAAGCTCATAGGAGATATTTGGACACCAATAAGAGGCTATGAACTTTTTAGTTTTCATTACTATCAAAGAAATCATTTTGAACCAGCATATAATCCATGGAAGCAAATCTAAGAAAGCTGGTATGCCCTAATTTATTTTTCAATCTTGAATTGGTGAGATTGTTGGCCACTCATTATAATTCAAAACTCAAAGCCATCTATGACCCATCCGGGAAACCATTGATACATATATCAGAAGATACAATAGGCGAGGTTTTCAAATTGGAAGGGGTTTGCAATGAGAAAATCATATGTGAATAATTAGAAAGGGAATTTGGGAGGATGGACACAATTTATAAAGGTTGGAGGTTGCCACTACACATAATTAGACATGGCAGAAAACCAGTTCCACTAGAGGATAGTGATGGACCCCCCTTCCATGTTGATCTTTTTAATCCCTATATGATGTATACTTATTTCTCAGTAGGCCAAGTATTGGGAATGTAAGTCCCAGAATATATTTCAATTGTTCCTATGATAATTTCAGTAGATATTTAGTATCATAACTCTAGACCTTTTGATTATGCCCCATACATTTTTAAGGGGCTTGATTCTAGGTTGATGGTAGTGAAAAGTGGAGCCTTTATCTTACATCTTAGGCATTATTCATTATTGATGCACATAGTGTTGCATTTTGGATAGGAGTTAGGGTTGTGGCCTCAGGAGATGATAATTTCCCAATTTGATAAGGAAGGTATGTCATTACTTGTTCAATTATGGACTACTATTTGGGATAGTAGGTTTGCTAATTCTTGTTTCATACACTTTGAGGAGTATTTTGTAAAACCATTATGCAAATTCTATAATCATCCATGTGCTTATTCTCTATTTGATGAGATAAAGAGGTTTCTCAGGCCTAACTACTTCAATGGTCCAATTAATCACAATTGGGGGGATTGGTACTATTTGGATGATGCTACCATGATTAGGGTTTATGGATTTGAAGATGCCCCATTCATTTTTCCTAAAATAGTCCCGGACAGGATTGTATACTTGGAAATTGTTAGGCAGATGGACTTTTCCAGTGTTATGAATTTGAGCTCCTTTGGAAAATAGGCTTTCATGCCCAATACATTGTGCTTTGATGATTTTATTGTATTGGCAAAGGAAGGGTACAATTTGATTCTTGATAAGCAACTGAAATACAACATGAAAAGAGGACCACCTAGAAAGAATTTTTATCTAGAAGGGTATATTAATTCTGCTAGACAAAAGATAAACTTTGGAGGATATCAAAATGTACCCTATCAATTTGATGATATAATAAGGAACCTAGAAGCTGAAGAAGAAAAAATGGTGGTAGAAAAATATAATCAAGGGTTGCAAGATATAGAGTTGTTATCTTCTGGGGAAGAGGAATCTAAGGGTAATGTGTCACAGGATCAATCCAATAAGATATCAAGATTGAGAACTCGGAACTACACCCACCCTGCTAGGGAAGTAAATGTTGAAGAGATTATAGATACAGATGCAAGGAACGTGGAATATAAGTCATCTGTATCAGATAATGAATTTATAAATTCTCTAGAATTTAAATCATTCTTGTATAAACAAAATGGAAAAGAGATAAGAGAAATGGTTGATAATGTTACACCAAGTAATGAGGAACAACTATTGAAGTACCTAAACATGAGTGTGGACAGAGAGATGGCGGGTATGACCCCTAAGAAGGGAAGGAGAATGTTAGAAAATGCTAGTGTTATGATCTTTCTAGGGTTGGATCTCAATTCTACATTATTCTTTTATAGTTTTTTGAAGGACAGTAATGCTACACACAAGCTCAGCCCGGAAAAGGTGACAAAAGTATATGCAGGGTCAAAATACAATCCAGATGAAGGGTCATTGATGATTTGGGCCTTGTATCCACCTCACAGGAAATCAATTGTCATTGATACTAAGAAAGAATTCGGGGATATTATGAATCTAAAGGTTGGGGAGGTTGATCCTGTGGCAACTATAGAGATTGGAATCAATGTAGTAAAATTGAACAAAGCTCAAATACAGATGTTAATCATGGAAAGAGAAATGTACAAAATGAATAATGAGAGGATGTTGAGAGAAAATGACTTCTTGAAATATTTGTTAGGAGTTACAATGAAGTCAACCAAGCTACTCACTCATGGTGAAAATTCACAAGCAAAAGATCAATGGGAAGTATCAAGTGCATATTCTCAAGGGAAATATGATGCACTTGTAGCAGTAATTAAGAAAAGACAAGCCAGTCTAACAACTTGGTTGAGTAAGCTCTAGGGAACATACTCACATAACTTTGTTGCATTGCGAGAAAACAAAAGAATGGATGGTAGGATTCTAGAGAAGCTTCAAGAAATAAACCAGAGGGATGTTTCTGATAACGTAGCAATTGAGGCTGAAAATGATCTTGTGAACAAGCACATAGACTTCTTTGAAGAATTGTGAGGGGATGCGCAAGGATTAATTGATGCCACCAAAAAGGGATTGATTGCATTCTTCGATGATAGAGGAAAATTAAAATAAATGACTAGGTGGAAAGGTGAAAGTGAATCAATATTGCAAGAAATTCTGAAGACAACTACCACAAAAGATACAACACTAGATGAATCATGCGAACAGAATGAAAAGATGGTGAAAATGGAGATCGCTATCTAGAATGCATTGGGAGATACAGATACACGTGAGCGTCGGAACTACTTGGACCACTTGTTGAAGATTCATTTGTGGCTTAATAGAGCCTAATTACTTATTTTTAATTATTATTTTTTTTAACATAAGAAATTTTTGAAAGGATGTGTCCTTTCGAGCAATTGATGTATAAATATCCATTTTTGGTAGAAAATAGCAAATATCGAATAGGAGAAAGATACAATACATTATAATGTTTTGCAATTATGAGACTATGATGCATAATTGAAATTATAGAGATATCAATTAAAATCGTTTAATGTGGTGGTGTATTTCTGGTATCAGTTGTTTGTTGTGTTAATTGAAAGTATTACTAAAGTTGTCTCCAAGGTTGATATTTTCTAGTTATTTAAATTGATATAAGAAGCTTATATTCAATTTATCGGTGCACACTTCTTGTATCTGTATGGTTAATTAATTTGTTCTTTCAAGAAAAGATTAAATTCTTTTAGTTGATCATAGTAATTAGGGAATCTCATTTGGATCATTAAGAAGAACTTGGTAATCATATTCTTGCATGTTTATACAAGTTATAAACGCAAATTTATTTGCCAAAAAATTAGAGTATCTTCCATAAAGAAGTTACTCATTTTAGATTTCTCATTTGACTCTACATACCCAATAAGGCACTAGTCTACATTTTCACCATTTAGGTTTCACTCATTTTTACATCTATTAAATTGAACATATTAATTTTTAGCCTTGATATTGCTATACAATCTATACCAAAATAAAATTCATTTATCAACTCCCATTTTCCATTGTGGATGAATTATTTTAGGAAATAAACACAAACAAGGTTTGCCTCACTCATATAGGTATACCCACCTCGGTCTAGCAACACCTGGAGAGAAGGTCTAAACCATTTTTGCCTTGTCTGTTATCCTAAAATGTACTAAGAGATTAGCAACCTCTTGAGGCGTTTTGACTACATTTTTGAGAGCTAACACCTCCCTCCCTCTATCTCTCTCCCACTCCCTCCCTCTCTCTCTTAAGTATCTTCAATATCCTACCCCCTCTCCCTCTCTTAGGTCTCTCTCTCACTCACTCACTCCCTCTATCTCTCTCCCCTTAACCCTTAAACTCTCTACCCTCTACCCTTAACCCTCCCTTCCTTTATCTCTCTCTCCAGTCTCTCCCTCCTAGCACCACTCCCTCTCTCAGGTCTCTCTCACTCACTCACTCACTCTATCTCAAGTCTCTCCCTCCTACCCCTTCTCCCTCTCTTAGGTCTTTCTCTCACTCACTCACTGTCTCTATCTCTCTCCCCTCCAACCTCAACCATAAACCCTTAAACCATCTACCCTCCTCTACCCTTAACCCTCCCTCCTCTATCTCTCTCCCACTCCCTCTCTCTCTCTCTCTCAAGTATCTTCAATATCCTACCCCTCTCCCTCTCTTAGGTCTCTCTCTCACTCACTCACTCCCTCTATCTCTCTCCCTAAACCCTAAACCCTAAACCCTTAAACCCTCTACCCTCTACCCTCAACCCTCCCTTCCTTTATCTCTCTCTCTTAGGTCTCTCTCTCACATTCACTAACTCTATCTCAATTCTCTCCTCCTACCACTTCTCCCTCTCTGAGGTATTTCTCTCACTCACTCACTCCCTCTATCTCTCTCCCCTCCACCCTTAAACCATCTACCCTCTTCCCTTAACCCTCCCTCCCTCTATCTCTCTCCCACTCCCTCCCTCTCTCTCTCTTAAGTATCTTCAATATTATACCCCCTCTCCCTCTCTTAGGTCTCTCACTCACTCACTCACTCCCTCTATCTCTCTCCCCTTAACCCTAAACCCTAAACCCTAAACCATAATCCCTTAAACCCTCTACCCTCTACCCTTAACCCTCCCTTCATATATATCTCTCTCTCAAGTCTCTCCCTCCTAGCACCACTCCCTCTCTCAGGTCTCTCTCTCACTCACTCTATCTCAAGTATCTCCCTCCTACCCCTTATCCCTCTCTTAGGCCTTTCTCTCACTCACTCAATCCCTTTATCTCTCTCCCCTCCACCCTTAATCCTACACCCTTAAACCATCTACACTCTACCCTTAACCCTCACTCCCTCTATCTCTCTCCCACTCCCTCCCCCTCTCTCTCTCAAGTATCTTCAACATCTTACCCCCTCTCCCTCTCTTAGGTCTCTCTCTAACTCACTCACTCCCTCTATCTCTCTCCCCTTAACCCTCCATTCCTTTATCTCTCTCTCTCAAGTATCTCCCTCCTAGCACCACTCCCTCTCTTAGATCTCTCTCTCACTCACTCACTCACTCTATCTCAAGTATCTCCCTCCTACCCCTTCTCCCTCTGTTAGGTCTTCTCTTTCCACCCTCTAAACCATCTACCTACCCTCATCTCTCTCCCCTCCATTCTCCCTTAACCCCCTCTCCCTCTCTTCCTCCTAAATTCTAACTTTCTCTATATCTCTCTCTCTCTCTCCTTTCCCCCTCTCTCTCTCTCTCATTTTCCCTCTCCCTTTCCCCCCTCTTTCTCTATCTCTCCCCCCCTCTCTCTCTCTCTCCCCCTTTCCCTCTCTCTCCCCCCTCTCTCTCTCTTTCCCACCCTCCACCTCCTAATTACTCTTGGGTATATGTGTGCAAAAATCGAATATCCAATTTATAGCACCAAAATATTACTTTTTAAAATGTTTTTCAAATTGGATATTAGACATGAATTGGATATCCAAAACAAATTGGATATTTAATTTGTAGTACTTTGGCTTGGGCATTGCTATGGAGCAATGTACTAACACCCAACCTAGAAAAAAGTCAACTCGGGATTTTCACATTTTTTGGCAAGTTCATAACGCTACTTTTTTCATGTTGCCACTTTTTGGCCCATCATGATCCTACACATACCTAGGTCTAAATCAGGTAGTTTTTATTGCTAAGGTGGATCACTCCTTTCTTCGAAGGCCATACATTTATGATTGGGTCAAGTGTTCTTTTCTTTAGAAAATTCCTATTTTGTTTTTGATAGGTTAATTATGATTTTATTAGATGGGTTATGCAGCACTTATTTCAAACAAATATCTTTATGAAAGAAGTATTTTGGCATGAAATTAAATATGATGTGTATTCCAATGTAAAAGCTACAAAGAATGGAAACAATTCTTTCAACACATAACTATTATGTAGTAGTCAATTAAAATGAAAAAGCTTACTCTGTATTAGTTAGGATACACAACTAAGAAAATGATCTAAAGTGACTTATTTATCCTAGAGGAACTAAGTATACGGTATACAAAGAAAACCAACAAACACACAAATACCCCTATTTTGAAGGAGTTTAGTTTTCTTGTGAACATTTCGGTCACATTTGTGGTGACCGAGGATTTCGTTCCCATAAAGAGAGAGAAGGTCCTAGGTACTTTAAAAAAATTTAATTATTATTATACATAATCCAATTGAAATTTACTTATTGACCATTTTTTTTAGACTATTGATCCCATGATCATTTTTTAGGAAATTATGTTTTTATAAACATCTAAGTGATATTACATAGGAGCTATTCGGGCCCACCATACGTACACACCCAAAATCAAGATTTAAAAGATGAGCTCACTAACCGTTTAGTTGTGCTCTTCGGTAATAAAACATTCAACCGAACCAAGGTCCTTAAGAAAGCTAGTACCTAGCTAAAGTATGTGAGGGGCCAATATAGGTCACATTTAGAGAAGAACAAAAAGTACAAGCATCCCCCCATGATTCTGAAGAGGGAGTGGAAGGACCTGGTGTCAGATGGAAAGGAGAAGGCTGAAAAGAAAAAAGGAAAGACACCAGCGAGCCAAGGAAGGTATGTGATACTATCAACAATGTACTTATATACTGATTACTCTTTCTTTTTACATAATCTAATGTATTTTAAACTTTTCATAGGCTTACCAACACATCGAAGGAAACAAAGGCAAGACTAGAAAAACACGGGCAGCACAAACTTGGCTCTAGTGGTTATATGAAATTAGCCACATGAATTGTAAGTATCAATAAATGAAATATTGTATCCAAATAATAAATTGAAAATAATTTTGGTTTTATCACACCATAGAAGCAAAATTCATGATCTTATGCAAAAATGTAGGGCTCTGAATTCAACAAAGTTCCCATAGAAGAGGACCTGAAGATTTCCTTCCAGCAAGGCTATGGAGCCATGGTTGAATGCCTAAGAGTCTTAACTGGGAAAACACAATCTTCCACTGCATCCAACATGCAGGTAATTATACTCAATAAAGTCTATTTAAAATTGAATACTTGTGCAATCTATTCAATATTAATTTCCACCATAAAGTAATTACATGCCTTTTTTTTTAAACATTCAAACAATGATAATACTACACATGACATTGGAATGTAGCCTGGTGAGGGTGGAGCACAACTTGCAGATGAAGGTCATGGTGTGCATCCCGATACTTTAGAGCATGTAGAGCGTGATCAACATATTGAGCATAATCAGGCTAGAGATGATCAGGAACATGATGTGGCCCCATCAGGTAAAGACGACCACTCTAAAGTTCTTTTAAACATATTTAATTACAATTGGTGTATTAATTAATGTAACCTTTCGTGTTTCAACTTTAGAGCATGTAAAGCATGATCAACATGTTGAGCATGATTAGGCTAAAGAAGATTTGGAACATGATGTGGCCCCATCAGGTAAAGAGGACCACTCTAATGTTCTTTTAAACATATTTAATTTCAATTGGTGTATTAGTTAATGTAACCTTTCATGTTTCAACTACAAATTAGGATTTAGAGGGTGTTCAGCATGTTGAGCATGAGTGTATAACAGAATTTCAAGAACATGGTGTGGACCCTCAAGTAAAGAGAACCACTCTAATGTTCTTTTAATTAATGAAATACTTGTAACAATAATAATAAAACATATCAGTTTAACATTTCTTTGCTATTGCAGCAGACCCCCCTTGCAGTGGTCTTCACGTCATGAGCAGACGACTAGGAATACATTAAGATCATGAGCAGAGGGCAGAACAACTAAAGGGGGGACAGATGATTTAGAAAACAATACTCCATTTCATATTTTTTTAGATTTAAAAAAGAAACAAAAAAAAGTGATTGTAATCATATCATGACAACCATATTTTTGATAATAGGCAATCCATCTCGGTTGCCTACCTAGACCATATCCATGTTCCTTGCATCCATTTTACGTCTGCAAGCTCAACCATAACACAACATCCCATCTCGGTCCCCACAATAGTCAACATCACAACAACAATCTCCTCAACATTCTTACTATCATAACCAACAATAGTTCCAACAACAACCTCCCTATGTGGCCTCCCAACAATCACAACAATACCTTCAATACCAAAAAAACTAATCCATAATATCACATTCAAGCTCCTCAGCATTTAGTCACACATTCTTATCAAACAAATCCATACTATACTACACAACAATAACTTCCCTACCAACAAACACCCCCGACACATCAATAGGGAACGCCATCCTCTCATTATCAAAATCCTTACATCCATTTTCAAACATTATCTCAGCAAAATCCACTATCATCATATAATCCCTATCCATCCAACCCGCCAACCTTGATTGCACAACCATTCAATGTAGATCTATTGGAAATAAAAGCTGCTTTGAAAGATCTCCAAGCAAGGACTGGTAAACAATCCTTTAAATTTGAAGATATATGTTCCTATCTGTTCGATCCATCCATCTCACTAATTCCCTTCCCAAAGCACTTTGAGATACCAAAGTTTGAAAAATACAAGGGAAACAAAGATCCAAAGGCTCACTTACAAGAGTTTTACTCCCAGTGTCAAGAAGTTATGCACAATGACAACTACCTCTTCTGGTTGTTTCCACGAAGCTTGATAGGTAATGCCTTAGAATGGTTCATGGGTCTAGAATGAGGGTCCATAAAATCCTTTGCAGATCTTTTAGAAAAATTTGTTTCCTACTTTTTCACTTTGAAAAAGGATACTAATACTTTAGACCTTCTTAAGGAGAAACAACGAGAAGGCGAAACGTTTGCTATCTCCAAAGGTGGCGAGCACTAGCAATCCGAATGAAAACCCCTCTCCAAGAGAAAGACGTGGTCATCCTCTTTGTGGAGAACTCACACCTCAACATGGCTCACAATTTTAGGTAACACTATGTTACCACTTTCACTAAAATAGTGGAAAAAGGACCCATTCTTGAATGTTCCCTTATTGCCAAAGGACACATCAAGATACATACCCATGACAAAGAAAGGCCCTCTGGCAATAAGTCACGCTTTTGGAACAAGAACAAAAATGCAGTAAATGATGGTGTCACTGACACTAAACATGTTCAGGTGGCTAGCACATCCTAGAGGCAACAACTGTCTGTACCTAATTCCATATCCATGCCACAGGGGGCATCTCGCTCTCCTTAGCAATTGAACCAAAACAATCAAGGGAATGGTAAAAGTCAGTATACTTAGTTAGGAGAACCCTTTGAGTGTCATCTTCAATAATTTTTTACAGATCAACTATTTGATCACATATCCTATCACCAAACCACTTGATGAATCCAAACCCAAACCAGCCTGGTTTAGGGAGAATGGATATTTTGAATTGCATAAGATAAAAGGGAACACTCTGAATAAGTGTCAAGGTCTCAAAAACTATGTCCAATATCTTATTGATCGAGGAGATATCAAAGTTGACTCCAGTCCAGCTTCATCATCTAATGCTCAATTATAGATATATCAAAATGCCTTCCCCAAACATAACCAAGGCATGAGTACCTCCAACAATAATCCTCAAGACAACATCACAAACAACATAAGCTATAAGAATGTACCTCTCAATTATGATGGTATTGTCCATTACATTGAGCAGGTAGAACCTCGTGTGTCTATGATACATGTTAAAGCTAAAGATCCCCAATCTGTTGTTGCCACCCGACGATCCCGCATTACAGACCCTATAGCCTCCATGTCCATCCAATCAAATCTTGTAAACTCTCAGTATAGCATTCCTGACCACTTAGGAAGACCCCTACCCAGATCTCAATCTTAGATCTACTTAAGTCTTCTCCCATATATCAGGAAATACTCAATAGAGCTTTGCAAGAAACTCACGTACCTAATGACATCAATCCCACATGTTTCCAAGCCCTAGTAGGACACTTGGCTTTGTCTTATCAGATACACTTCAGCTAGAATGACATGCCAAATATTGATGCCAATCACAACCATCCTTTGCACATCAAAGTCCTAGTTGCTCATCATAAAATAAAAAGGGTCCTAGTAGATAATGGCTCTACCCTCAATCTATGCACTGTAAAATTCATAAAATAGGTGGGGTATACTCAAGTAGATTTGAGTAATCGAATCATCACAATCAAGGCTTATGATAACACAAAGAAATTTTGAAGGAATTATCAGTCCTCCTATTCAGGTTGGACCTATAGTTCAGTACACTACCTTTTATGTCCTTGATCTGGACTTACCATATAATCTCCTCTTTGGCCGCCCATGGCTCCATGCCATGCAAGTCATCCCCTCCACGTACCATCAATGCCTAAAATTCTTGATTAATGGACAAGAGATCACCATTTATGCCAACCCACAACTATTTGAATACTGATGCACTTTAGAAGCATTATTTCCCCATTTACATTATTGTCCTAGGGTCGAAATGGGGGCATCTCAGTCATCATCCATCAATCCATCATCACCACAACAACCACCCCATCTTCTGACACCAATCCTACAGTCACCAAAGTCCAGATCATTAACAAGGGGTGTGGTGAGTATGACATGCATACTACTCTAAATGTGGCAACCATGCCACTGTCACCACACACATACGACCAACCTTTATAGGCTACTCCAAAAGAAGACAAGACTATCACCTTCAGTGCAAAAAACATTCCCACTACCACTTTCTAGTCTCCTAGCATAAAGATAGATGCACCAGAAGAGGACATTAGTCAATGGGTATACCATGAAGAGCCCTAACCAGATCCTCCTCTAAAGGAATACTTTAAGGAAGTATACCCTTGGTCAGCTAAGTTTGCAGAAAAGCATAACTATCAAGGTGAGGGCCTAGGTAAAAAAGAGCAGGGGTGGTTGCAACCTATTGATGTATCAAAGCTACCATGAAATATAGGCCTTGTATATGATAGAAAGCATAAAGGGCCTACAACATCATCTAATACTTGCAACAGTGTCACTATGGAAAATGGTCCATTGGAAGACATACCCAAGGAAGAATCCATCATATGTGCATACGATGATGTTGATGACACAGACCTGTCATCCATGTTCGACTGCCTATCCATCTGCACCATTAGCCTATCCCTTTTCCATCCTAAACTCATTGATTAGGACCTTCATAATAGCATACCTACCAATATCTCCCTAGATACATATGTCAATCTCATGGGATTTGGGGAATATGAGCACTCTAGTCGCAAAAATAAAAACAAGAAAAATAAAAAGTGGAGAAAACCTCCCCGAGGCACTTCTTGACCTAGAAAAAGTAAAAATAAATGACACATCTAATAGTGAAAACCTCAAAGAGGCATTGGAGGATGGAGATGTTCATCTTCCCCTTGTGGGAACTCAATTATCCACACGATCACCCATCCTAATTAAAGAGACTCAAGAAGTTAATCTAGGTACTAATGAAAATCCTAAGATCGCCTATGTGGCCAAATGTCTATCAAAGCAAGAATATCCAGTCATCGTGCAACTACTCCAAGAAAGTATTATTAACTTTGCTTGGTCATACTCAGATATGCCAGGCTTAGACCCTACTTTAGCATTATTAGTCAAGAAGGAATTGGAGAAATTATTGAATTCAGGTTTTATTAGACCAATTGACTACTCTGATTGGATCTCTAACATAGTACCTATTGCCAAACCAAACAGAGACATTTGGATTTGCACAAACTTCTAAGATCTTAACAAAGCCTATCCAAAAGATGAATTCTCACTTCCCAACATTGACATGTTGGTTGATATTACTACAGGACATGAGATGTTATCCCTTATAGATGGTTTCTCTAGTTATAATCAGATCCGAATTGCACCTAAAGACCAACACAAAACTACTTTTACAACACCTTGGGGTACTTTCTGTTACAATGTTATGCCCTTTGGTCTCAAAAATGCAGGGGTGACATATCAGAGGGAAATGATTGTCATCTTCCATGACCTCATACATATCATCAAGGAGGATTATGTCGATGACTCACTAGGAAAATCTAGAACCCGAGCTGAGCATCCTGCCATCTTAAAAAAGATCTTCGAATGGTTGGAACATTACAAGTTGCGATTAAATCCAAAAAAATGTCTTTGGTGTTACATCATGGAAATTGTTGGGTTTCATAGTCTCACTAAGGGGCATTAAAGTAGATCCTTCCAAAGTGAAAGCTATTCTAGATATGCCACCCTCACGCAATCTGAAACAATTGATAAGTCTTCAAGGGAAACTACAATCCATCTGCCAGTTCATAGCTGAACTTGTAGATAGGTGTCAGTCATTCACCCATCTCCTAAAAAAAGAATTTTCCTTTAGAGGGAACCAACAATGTCAAATAGGTTTTGATAAGATCAAGGAATAATTAGCTCATCCACCCATCTTAATGGCACTGATTCCATGGAAACCCCTCCTGCTTTAGATCTCTGCCACTTCAGTCGTACTAGCAGCATTGTTGGCACAACATGATGAATCATCAAAAGAAAGAGAAATCTAGTACATCATTCGAACATTGGTTGGCTATGAACTAAACTATTCACCCATGGAGAAAGCTTTCCTTGCAGTGGTCTTCAGTACACAAAAATTTTGGCATTACATGCTCAACCATCTAGTAAAATTAATAACAAAAATTGATCCACTAAAGTATATGTTATCTAGAACCACTTTGAATGGTCACATGGCTAAGTGGGTCATGCTCCTAAGTGAATTTCACATAGAGTATGTGGATTGCAAAGCCATAAAAGGGCAAGTCATAGCTGATCAGTTGGTCGAGGCACCAATAGTGGATGCTTATGCTTTAGTAACTGAATTTCCAGATGAAGAAGTTTTCACAGTTACAGAAACACTGGCTTGGATATTGTATTTTGACGGCTCATATACTCATAATGGATCAGGCACAAGAATTTTTTTGGCTACCCTTCAAGGTGACTACATTCCAAAATAATTCAGGATAGCATTCCCATGTACTAACAACATAGTAGAGTATGAACCCTCCTCACAGGCCTCTGAATTGCAAAGCAGTGGTGCATAACTCACTTGAGAGTCTTTAGTGATTCATTATTGTCATCAAGCAAGTTAATGATGAATTCCTAACAAAAGATGATAAGTTGTTACCCTACAAATGCATGGTGGATGACTTCAAGAAATATTTCACCTTCATACAATTTGACCAAATTTTGAGGGTGTAGAACAAAGCAACTGATGCAATGGCTACTATTAGCTCCCTAATTGACATGCCCAATGATCAAATAGAATGTGAGTTCCTTATGGAACAAATTTTAATCCCATCATATGATATCACAGAGATTGACATGGTGTGTTACATTGTAGGTCCCGCTTCCCCATGGTACCAAGACATATATACTTATTTGCATGATAATATTTTACCCCCAGACCTCACACGAAACCAACAAAAATCCTTTATTCAATGTTAAGCCCAATACATTATCGTTGGTGATAGACTTTATCGTCGTGGGTATGATGGAACCCTCCTTAGGTTTCTAAATGAGACTGAAGCCCATGTTGCACTAACGAAGGTACATAGCGGTGTTTGCGGGGCCCATTCAAATGGTATGTCCTTGGCCAAAAATATTTTCCAAGGTGGATATTATTGGCCTACATTAGACCATGACACTTGTGAATTTGTGAAGAAATTCCTTCCCTGCTAGCAACATACAGATTTGATTCATGCTCCAACACAGGACCTTCAACCCCTCATGGCGCCATGGCTCTTCTCTCAATGGGGTTTCGACTTTATTGAAAATATTTACCCACCCTCTTCTAATGGCCATACATTCATAATTACTACCACTAAATACTTTACCAAGTGGGTGGAAGCAATGCCACTCTCACAAATCACTAGTACTCAAATTTCAAAATTCATCTTTTACCATATTATTTGTAGATATGGTATTCCATCCACCATCCTATACGATAATGGAAAACATTTTAAAAACCAAGCCATGAAACATCTCTATGATACTTTTCATATCCAGCACCATTGGTCAACGCCTTATTACCCCCAAGGTAATGGTCAAGTAGAAGCAACCAACAAGACCCTTATCTGCATCCTTAAAAAGGTTGTCAATAATACTGGTCATGATTGGCATCTTCATATTCATCCCACCCTCTGGGAATATCACACCTCCATCCATACCCCTATGGGTGCCACTCCCTATTCTTTAATCTACAGAACGAAAGTCATCTTTCCAATCAAAGTTGAGCTCCCATCATTGAGGATTTCTTTAAAAAACCTTATCAGCAAGGAGGATACTCGTGTTCCCTGGCTTACACAATAAGAGTTACTTGATGAAAGATGAATCAAAGCTTATGATCATCTCCAAGCATACTGAAATTTCCTCAAGTGCAGTTACAATAAGAAGGTTTTTCCTCGACAATTCCAGGTTGGAGATCTTGTCCTTAAAGAGAACCATCATACTTAGCAGGATCGAGATAAGAAAGGAAAATTTGAAGCAAATTGGTTGGGTCCTTACAACATAATGGATAAGTATGGGTCTGGGGCATACAGACTTGCTACCCTTGAAGGAGAGTCCCTTGAAGAGCCTATCAATATCATCCACCTAAAGAAATTCTACACCTAAATCCACTTGGTAACCCTACCTAAAAAAATACCAAAAAAAAAAAAATGCACCCTATGGTGAAAACCACCTTTGGTGGTGCCTTGGATAAGTATAGGTGGTGAAAACCTCTTCGCAGGCACCATTTGTAGAGGGTTTAATCATTATCTACCTTCCATCCTAGTTGTTTTATGACTTCATCTATCCTATCTTAACATCCTCTCCCATCCTATCCTTGGCCGCTCGGTATATTTTGATTGAGCATTGGACGATCCACATTGGATATCCCTCATCCTAAGCTTTTCGTTATCCCACTCTTAGCTTGTTTCGTTCATTTGTTCATTGGTTGGTTTGTGTCATCATATAGGATCATCCATCATGTTGGTCTCCACTTAGAACTCATCCTATCACATTGGTCTTCTCATGCTTGGTCAAACTACTAATAGGGAGGTTGGATGAATCAATCACTGATTCATGCTCTGGGTCTTGCTTGGAAGACCTCTAGGGTGTCTCACTCCACCACTTGCAACCTGTAGGACCTCTTCCTTCTTAGGGTCCCCTGGTTTTCCCTTTCCAACCCAACTATCAACATAGATCCTCCTTCCAAGTCAAGACTTGGTGCAATCTTGAAACACTTGCCTTAGCCCTTAATCCACCCTAAAGGCTACTAATCCTCTAAATTATTGAATTTAGTTTTACAGAGGTGTGGAGGTGCTTCTAACTCATCAATCCATCCTACTAAGTGTATTAGGGGTCCACCTAGCTCCATCTATAGGTCGCTTTCACCAAACCCTTCTATTAGGCCTAGAAGGCTACTAGTCCTATTAGGTCTCCTTCTCCGAGAAATCAAGGTTTTTCCCAAGTCTTTCCAAAGAACACCCCAAACTTTTCCTGGGATTCCTAGTTCATATGCCCACCTCTCAAGGATTTTTAGGGTCTTGGGTCACAACTGGCCATACAAAGCCCTAACCTGAAAAATGAGCAAAACTAGGCCTTTTAAGCCCTTTCCTAGCTTCTTTGCAAACAATTAATTCCTTCCCTTACCAGATGGATTTTTGGAGTTTCTTTCTCCTTACCATGTCTTTGCAAGACTCATACCTACCTTCTCAAAAAGGTAATTTGTCAGGAAATTGACACCCCTACAAATCAAGTGCTTTGCACTAAGGTCTTCCCTAGCCAGACACTTCCCTGGCTTGCCTAGGGCAAGACTTCCACAATATCTCCTATGCTTTCAAAGGACCTAAACCCTACTATATGTACATCCATGGAGTCTAGTCACTGATCCCAAAGGGTCATACAATTTGTATGGTGGGAAAGTGAACTAACACTCCATACTTACAAACTGCCTGGTTCAAACTAGCAACGATATGAAAACCAAAACTAATTTCAAACAATGCTTGAAACTAAATAAAGAAACTATCTAATGCCACACAATGCTTGAAGAACAACTACTCTACATCCTACACAAATTGCAGTGCCATGATCAATCCATTAAAACACCACTTCAATGCAAAAACCAAAAAATTCACACTCAATCACAATTGCTTTTCCTTGAATTCAAAAAAACTTCAAACAATATGAAATGCTTCCAACCTCACTCCAATGATGAGGCATCCCATAAATAGGTCACCAAATCAGTTATCCTCTCCCTTGGGCTATCCTTGGCTGCTGCTTGTAGCTCCAATTGAGCAACATTTTCAAACATTTTGCAAGAATCCTAAAAGTCCAAAACCTCATTTTGAGCTAGAACCTTATGACACCTATTCTATGGTCAACATGACCTTCATCTGATCAAAACCCAACAAAATTTCCACTAAGGCTCACATACAAATGAACTAAAATAGTTTTCTTGGTTGTCCTAGACAAAGTTCTCCTAGACAGACCTTCTAAACAACCTATGGCAACCTATGGGTGTTGTTGCACCAACTATGTTGCCCCTGCACTTTCATGTGTTAGAGTAAAGTAATTAATTAACTTTACTCTCCTCTTAAGATTTCACTTTATGCATATATTAGTCATTTAATAATTAATATTTAATTATTAAATGCTCTCTCCTTAGGGTTAGGTTTTCCTTTCGGTGTTGATCTCCTTTATAAGGATTGATCTTTTGTATTGTATGCATTTCTTGATTCATTTTTTCCTCTGATAATAAATCTTTTCACTTTGTCAGAGCCAAAACCCTTGTCTTCGTTCTCTCTCTTTCTCTGTGACAGGTTTCTTGCATGCAGGTTTCTTTGGGTTCTGTGGATTTGTATTTCTCAAATCCTACATGGTATCAGAGCCAGATCTGCTGCAGCCTGTTCAGTCTTTTGAAAGTTTGAGATCCAGGTTTTGGAAGCTTCAGATCTGCGTTTGTCTTCTGTGTTTTATTTTGGAATAGGGGGGGTACTTTTTTTTGGTGCACTTTGAGCCCAAACGGACCTCACCGTTGAGCTCGCAGCGCCCAAAAACCCCTATTTTCATATAAAATACGTCTGATTCGGACATAGTTGCTCCAGAAGGCAAAAAAATTTTGCCCCAAGGCCGTACGGCCCCAGGGCACGAGGATCGAGGCAAAATTTTTATTTAAAAAATGCATTTTAAAAAATTGGTTGGGCATGCCGGCTCTGCCCCGAAGCCATCCGGCCCGCCGCGACCCGCGCGGCCCCCAATACCCCCAAAACCACCCGTCGCGGTCGTAGACCCGACCGCCGACCAGCGGCCTGCGCCGTCCGAGCGGCGCCACCAGGGCGCCACTAGGCCCTGTTTTTATTTTTTTTACCTCTTCCGGTAAATCGGACATAAATCGGGCGTCCGAGCTCCGTTTTTTGAAAACAAATAGGCGTTGGAAAGCTGGCTCCGAGCCCGTTCTAATGGTGCAGGAATTTTTCCAGATATTTTCAGTTTGATTTCTTTTTTTCGCAGTCAAAGTCCGATGAGCCTTTTTGCACTCCGAGGGGCATAACTTGCTTGTTTTTGCTCCGTTTTTCAAAAGCGAATAGGCGTCAGAAAGGTGTTTCTGTGATATTTCTAGATCTACAGTCTATTTCATCAGTAAACTTCTCAAGTACTCAAAAAGTTGTCTCAACCATTACTGCTTTCTATCTTTTTCTGGCTTTCAATTTGTACTGGGGATTGGATTTTTGCATTGTGGGGGGGTGTTTTTTTCTTGCTTTCTGTTATTTACATCAGAAAAATAGAATCTACAAACACCAAAAACAAAAACAAACAAACCCCTTCTGCATCTTATGTCTAGTTCTGAAAGACCACTTAATAATAATAAAAAAAAATTAGAGCAGTTGAGGCACAGTTCACAGGATGGCCGATAGACCTATTGAACCTCTTACACCGCATAACTACCACACTTGGAAGGGTTGCATGATGACTCTTCTTCAGTCTCGAGGGTTATGGTCCTATTTGGATGAGGTTCAGCCTCAGTTGACACGTGCCTTTGAGGTTATGCAGCACAGGAACAATATGGATCAGGCTATGGGATTGATGGCTTTACACATTTCCGACAGTCTCCTGTTTCATCTTGAGGGTTGTCTCACTCCTTGAGCCATTTGGACCAAGTTTGATGGGATTTTTGGTACTGTCAACGAGTTCAGAGCTTTGCAGCTTGAGGCAGAGTTAACTTCCTTGGTACCTGATTCATTTCCCTCTATTGAGGATTTTCTGATGAAGTTCAAACAGCAAAGATCTATCTTACAGGGTTGTGGTAAGACTAAGACTGATACAGAGTGCATTTTCCTGATCCTCTCCAAGCTTCGGGGTCCATTTCAGATTTTCTCTTCGACCTTCTATTCCACCATGGATGCCTTGGGTGCTCGACATGTCATGCCTTCCTTTGAGGTCTTTTGTGATCGTCTGACTCGTGAGCAAGCTAAGCTTAAGCAGTTGGATTCACTTTCAGGTTCACAGAACCAAGCGTTGGTAGCCCAGTCCTCCACGGGAAAACAAAATCATAAACCAAAGACCACAGAGCATTGGAAGGATTCCAGTTCACAGCACATCTCTGATTCACCTTCTCCTAAGGGGGAATCATCGAAGAAAGATAGACCTAAGTGTGCTTATTGTAATAAGCCAGGACATTCTGAGTCCAAGTGTTATGAGAAGAAGATAGATGGATATGCCAAACAGGTTTCAGATTTGACAGCTCTTCTTGAGAGGAACAATATTCATCACTCTTCTTCATCTACATCAGGCGAGTCTTCTTCTTCATCTTCATTCCAGTTAGATGGAAAGGCCCCACATAAGGGTCATGCATTATGTGCAACCACTAGTTCACATTCATCTAGATGGCTATTGGATTCAGGTGCTTCACACCATATGGCATCTTCTCAGGACATGTTCTCATCCTTCGAGGCTACATCCTCACCACACATATTGATGGGTAATAACACTTATATGAGTGTATGTGGGAAAGGTTCTATCAACATTGATGATGGTACATTCAATGATGTACTATGTGTTCCATCTTTGTCCACTAACCTTCTCTCCATCTATCAGATTGCTCACAGTGGGACAGGGAAGACAGTTGAGTTTACACCTGATTCAGTGCACATCAGAGACATTCAGACTGGCAACATTGTTGCAACAGGGACAGTTGATCACTCTTCCCGATTGTATGCATTCACACACTTTGGTCCACCATCTCCATTGTCTGAGTTTTCCTCTCTTTCTACAAGAGAGCATGCAGTATCTGAGGTGAAGTTTGGTCACTTGAACTTATGTGTTCTTCCATCTATTCATGAGACTAGTGTTGAGACTTCTACACCTCTACCTCCTGTTGAGATCACGTCTATTCAACAGGATTCCTCTTCAGCTATGACTAACATTGTTGCTCCTCTCATCGAGCCATCAAGTGTAGTTGTTGAGGCCATATCAGAGGAAATTCCTTTCCTCACAGATGACAGTTTCAGAACACCTGTTATCCCATCTTCATTGGAGATTCCATTTCAGGATCATCTTGAGTTGTTTGATTCACCATCTTGTTATTCAGACACTCATACTGCAGTTCCATTCTTTAGTGAGCATCATCCAGGATTTCCATTTTCACCTCACATTCAGGGATTTCCTCTTCCTCGACCGTTGGATCTGTTTCTTCCTCCGAGGAGACGCATTGTTTTGATCATTGGCACAGGGGTTCTCTCATTCTGGGGGGGTTTTGGAGCCTCTTCTCTCTCCTATGGGGGAACATATTTTGTACTTGCATGATAGAAGCAGTTCTTGGGGGGTCATGTTGACTCCTCCTTCTATCTCTCTTCTTCTTTCACTCTTGTTCATCTCTTTTTGGAGAGGAGTTTTTTCCCACTGGGCATTTCCTTGTATACCTGATCAGGCCATGTTGTCGGGAGTTGCATTGTAGGCATTTTTTGTAGCTGCATTGTCTTAATGTTAGAGTAAAGACTCTCCTCTCACTTTATGCTATATTAGTCATTTAATAATTAATATTTAATTATTAAACTGCTCTCTCCTTAGGGTTAGGTTTTCCTTTGCATTGTTTGTAGTGCATTGTAGCTCATCTTAAGGGGGGGTGTTAGAGTAAAGTAATTAATTAACTTTACTCTCCTCTTAAGATTTCACTTTATGCATATTTTAGTCATTTAATAATTAATATTTAATTATTAAATGCTCTTTTAGGGTTATTGTATGCATTTCTTGATTCATTTTTTCCTCTGATAATAAATCTTTTCACTTTGTCAGAGCCAAAACCCTTGTCTTCTTTCTCTCTCTTTCTCTATGACAGGTTTCTTGCATGCAGGTTTCTTTGGGTTCTGTGGATTTGTATTTCTCAAATCCTACATCACGTAGGCAAGGCTGATCATTTGATCTACCCCTAGGGCATTTTTTACCATCCTATGATGGTCATCCATCATTTGTCTTCATCACCTCCTTTTCACTTTTTCCATGGCCAGTTTTCATTTTTCTTTTCTGAACTACATTGCCCCTGTGCTTTCACGTAGGCAAGGTTGATCATTTGATCTGCCCCCGAGGCATTTTTGACCATCTTGTGATGGTCATCCATCATCTATCTCTGTCACCTCCTTTTCTCTTTTTTCCATGGTTGGTTATCATTTGTCTTTTCTGAACTATGTTGTCCCTACGCTTCCACATAGGCAAGGTTTATCATTTGATCCTCCCTCGAGGCATTAGTGTGTCATGTCTTGTGTCATTCATCATCGGTCACTATTGTCTTCTTTCTGCTTTATCCATAGTCTTTTCAAGAACTACAAGGGCTATGTGCTTTCACATAGGCAAGGCTAATATCTAATTGGCCCCCGAGCCCCTAGGTCTATAGGATGTGTTAGTCATTTTTCTTGGGTTGTGTCATTAAGCTATGCCCTTATCTAGCTAGTTGTTAACAAATAAGATCTTCTAGCATCCGCAAATCCAATCGGTTCTGAATATCCCGTGTCATATCGATCTTTTAGTTTAGTATCCATAATCAGTTTCAATAGGATGCATCCTTCCTAATAGACCTTATCAACCTCATCCATCCTCTTGATCCTATGGGAAGGGACATTTGAAATTTGATTGCGATCTCTTGATGCTTATGGCTTTTGTTTATCATTTGAGCTTGCTATGACAATTAGTTAAGATCGCCATAATCTATCATATTATGGTGTGTTTTGGTTGGTTTACATAGGGGCATATCTTGATCTTTTATTGTTGTTGTCTGCTAGGTTGTCCCACATAGTACCCACCAAGATCCCTGTGATCTTGTGTTATGTTGGGGTATCCCTTTGTGCTTGTGGTTATCCCAATGCCTGGACTGACCAAATTTTTCACTACTTTCGAGTGTTGGGATAGCCTTCTTGTCTGTGTGTTTGTTTCATTCATTAGGTACTAACTCACCTTGGTTTTCTATACCTTGGCACTTAGTGTCTTATGCTATAGAAAAAATCAGTGCTCCAAAGATGGAAAATCATATTAGGATTTCATTTCATCATCTGTTGCATTGCGTTCACCCTATGACTTTGATTGTGCAAATACTTTACCCCGATCTCTCCCATTCTTCTTAGGATACTAAAAAATTTTAACAGGTGCAAAATCACACTATGCCCACACCCATCTTCGATTATCATTTCAGTCCTTATTGACACTTATGACCATGTGTTATTACCTTTTGCATTATTAAAATTACAAGTGCATTACCACACATTAGGTTCATCATGCATACATCACCACCTCAATCACAACATGTTAGATCCATGCATACATCGTCATCTACATCACAAAGTGTTAAAATCATAATACATCACATCATGCATATATAGAACATTCATAAAAGCATCCACATAAGTCATGATACACATATACATACATGTCAATAAATCAAACAAGCATCCACACACATAGGCCATCATCATATCACCATATAAGTTTCCCATCAATAAAATCATCCATATTCTACAAATGCATAAATACGATCATTCATCTAAAGCATGAACATGGTGTCAATAAGGGCTATCATATATCATATATAAATATGCCAAAAATCCAAAGTACATCTCATAATCATGCCTATCACATGAATAATATCATAATAATTCCATTGATTTCATCGTATCTATGACTATCGTATACAAAAATCCTCATATAAAAATACCAATACAAGGTCCTGTAAATAACCACTGTAGCCTATTCATCCACCCTACACCTTCAAAAAACTTGGTAGCTTGTCATCTCCCGAATGAGCTAGCCACATCTGATCTCTATGGTGAATCAGGTACTAATCTCTACCTGAACCTAATCTCTCATCTCCTCAATAGCCACTACCCTAACCATTGTTGCATCCCTCTCCCTCTGTAACTCCTATGTATCTGTCCCTATTACATCACTGACTTGCACTGACTGCAACCAAGCCATTGTTGCATCTTGTTCTCCCTGTAGCATCTGCATTCGCATCTTTGCAGCATCTCTCTCCCTTTGTGTGGCCTATGACTATGTCACTGATGCATCCCTATCCCTCTAAAGATCATGTGCTCTCAAAACTACATCTTTCTCTCTCTGTAGTGACGATACCTCTGAAGCTACCTCCACTCTCCTCCTCTAAAGCGGTTGTATCTATGCCTCTACCAACTCTCTCACTCTGTAACACTTGAACTCGTGCCTGCACTACATCCCTCTTTGCCTCCACCATTTGTACCTGTGCCTGTACTACATCTCTCTCTACCTGCATAATACAGGCCTACTCCCTCACATGACCCTCTCTCTCTTCAATCAACCCCATATCTCCAACTATCTGCTCTAAACAATGTACTCTATCTTGTAGATCATCTCTCTCTCACCAAAGATCATCTATCTATTGCCTAATGCCTACTGGCACCTGATCTGTCATCCTCCCTTACCTCCCGCTAACCTAAAATATAACAATATCCACCTGTAGTCTGTCACAGTCCCAACTAACAACAGCCAACTCATCCCATACCCCTTGTATGACAACTTATAGTTTCTCTCTCTCCCTCCTCATCACCTCTACCTATGTGTTTAAGAGGTTAACCATAAGTCCATAATCTCTTTGACCTGCTACTGGTACTCTCGATAGCTTGACTCTAAGTCTAATCACCTCCGCCTCCGCTATCCTCAACCTCTAATATGTAATCTGAAGTCTCTCTATAGTATCTCTTAGTTGAGTAATAGGATCCTCTAATGTCATGATCGAAACCACTGCCAATGGCTCTGCATCCAAAATATCCATATATGGAACGTCTCCATCTATCTCCATCGCATCATCACCTCCCCTGCACTCCTACTCCTACTGAATCTCCTGATCCTCCATAGTGGGATGAACCTGAACTCTCTATGGCTGACCATTTCTCCCCACTCTCATCAGTCTCCCTGACTCTCCTACAGCCCATGCCTCCCCCTTCGACTCCCCCTCATCTTTTCTCCCTATCTCTACTATAGAAGGCCCCTGCTTTTCCATGCTCTACATCCTCCTCTATCATCTCCTACTCTCTAGCTAACCCCTGGCCTCAATCTCCTCCTAGACTCCCCCTACTGTCCACCCTCTCCCATCTCCTCCTGCTCAACTTGCACCAACACTCTCCTCTGTTGTATCCTACCTCTTATACCAGCATGCTAAATAGCTCCAGCCTCCACTGTGCATATCATCTCCACCTCCGACTCATCCTATCCTCCTGCATCTGGCTCTAGGCCTATCCCACCCTCCTGTCGTACTACCTCTCTCCCATCCATGAATCCTACTACATCCACCTCCTCCCTAGCACTCCTTCATTGTCTCCTCCTCCTCTCTGGTTGTCCCACTACCTCCATCCCATCCCCTCCTCTACCCATGTTACCCACACCCTCTGCATCCTCATGTTGTCCTACTCCTCTCCCATCTCCTCCCCTTTGTGCATGTCTCTTATCTCTATCATCTCTCATCCCCTAGCGTTCATCCTCTGATCCAAATCCTACGGCTCCTATAATAGGTACCAGTGGTGTAACCCTCTCCCATCTGTGGTTGCACCACCACCGGTCATATCATACTATAACTCCTACATCCTCCACCCCAATAGCTCTCCCTAGGTAGGGTACCTGCACTGTCATCACCCATGCCACTTTGGCCTCCCTTGGTCTAAACTCGGGCCCCCATGGTCACTCTCTGGTGAGTCGATGAAACCTAATGGGCACATCTAGAATATCCCGTATCAGCCCAAACTACCTCATCACCTTGTCTGGTCGATGTATCTCCACTATGCACGGCTGACTCCCAATCAGGATGCACCAGCTCATAAAGTAACCTCTCTGCCTCTCCTCCTCCCCCCTCCATCCCCTAAAGTGTTGATACATATATGACTACCATAATATGTCTCTCTCCTACAAATCATCTATCACCCTCCTCCATCCCTCCATATCTCTCGACATCTCATACTGTAAAATCCAGCCCCTTTCCTCTCCCTAACCCCAAGCCAATGGCTCCCTATCATCCTCATCTCCCTCCCTAACCACCATAGGTCTAGTCACCATAATATGCTCCCATACCCACACCTATAGAAGCGTCGTGTGTGTCAAACTCATTGTGTTCCGGTAGCAAATCACATGCATATCCCTGTACAACTGTGCTAAGACATAGGTACCCCATGAGATCTATCCCTCACACCACTTGACAATATGTCGAATCTCCTCTATGAACTGAAGACTATAGAACTACCTACTATGATCTAGTAATAGTATCCCACTTATCAGACCACATAAAAATAATGGTAGGGGTGGTACCCCCACTGTCAAACATCTATCTAGATCTAACTATTGACCCTGTAGGGGTAGATCCTCATGTCCAAATAACACTACCATAGTGTGATCTAACTCGGCCCCTCTCGATACCACATCACTAACCAATATCCCCGCTATTGGTAGCTTCAGGATGCGCCATACATCCTCTAGTGTCACCGTCATCTTCCCTATTAGCAGATGAAATTTTGATGTCTCTGAGCTCCATCTCTCTATCAAGGCCATCAACATCACTTGATGTGCCCTCATCACCGACACCTGTAAAAAGTGCAATAAGCCCGCATGATCTAGTGTTGTGTGATCCACGCTAGTCATGGCCGCTCGGGTCACTGTCAATACCTTCGACCACTGCTCATGAGTCTGTAATCATCTGAAACCCTACACCCATATTACCCACTTGTCAATACACCATATTCTCGGCCCTAGGACATTGCTTATTTTCTTCTTTTATTTTTATTTTATTTTATCTTTCTTCTTCCCACTTTACTCTAGTTGGAACAAACAAGTCTTCTTACTTGGCAATCTTTTCCTTCTACAACTGTACCCACCCCAAGGCGAATTCACCCCCACGTTCAGGAAACTCTGCCCCAAGTCAAGCTAGACACGCCTCCATGTCAAGGTGACTCATCCCTGAGTTGGGCGATTCCACCCCGAGCCAAAGCGAATGCGCCCCCGCTCAGGGTGACTCCACCCCAGGCGGGGGTAGATGCACCCCAAGTCGGGATGAATTCTCCCTAGGTGGGGGCAGATGTGCCCCACCCCTACAGTGAATCCCCCCAAGTCAAGCTAAATGTGCCCCAGCTCAGGGGCACTACCACCCAATGGGGGTAGACATGCCCGGCGTCCGGGGTGACTTAACTCTGAGCCAAGGTGGGTATGCCCTAGCTTGGGGTGAATACGCCTCGTTGTCAAGGTGACCCCACGTGAGTCAGGGTGGATACACCCCAACGCATGGTAACTCTACCTCAGGTCGGGGTGGATACACTCCAACACGAGGTGACTTTGTCCCCGGTGAGGGTGGATGCACCCCGCCCTTGGGGTAGATATGCCCCAACTTAGGGCGACTCTACCTTAGGCCGGGACAAATGCACCTCACCCCTAGGGAAGCTCAACCCCGAATCAGGGTAGCTGCACCCCAACTCAGGGTGAATTTGTCCCTCCTAGCCCCATCCCGCTCCTCTAAATACACTCTTTTTATCCCTTTTCTTGCCAAACAAAAAAAACTCATTTTTTATTTTACCCCACCAATAAAACCCACATTTTACATTTTTATTTAACTATGCTAAAACATTCTAAATGTTTAAAATACACAAGAGGGATTTTATTACTCACCTAGTGGGGCACCGCAAAGTGGGTCTGGCGTCTTCGTACCTCGTTCGCCCAATGAATGATCTCTGAATTGTGATCCTATGGCATCATTTCCCCTTCTCCTCTTCCTCCCCTCCCCTCTTCTCTCAACTGCCACAATAATAATGAGACAAGGTAATTCTTCAAATTACCTTTTAACCCTTCTTTTCCCCTTCTCTTCCGGGCCCGCCATTTGCAAACCGTGCGTCCAATTGACTCCATTCAAAATTCAAATTTGTTTAGTTTTTTGAGCTCTATCCAATGGTGTCTTCCATTTATTTCTATCGAGAAGTTGTTTGGGGCCCCCTTTTCTTCCCCAACTACCCTCTCGAGGGGGCATACCGTATCATTTTCCCTCCATCCCTTCAAGGAAGTCACTGGGGCATCCCTCTCCTTTTTCATCTACTTGGGCAGCTCATTCAACCTCTTTCATGCTGGGGCATCAAGCCCTATCACTTTCTTCATCACCGACATTTTATTTTTCTTCGAAACACTGTTATTCTAACAATATTTTGAAGAGGGGCAAAAAGTAGACATCCAAATTTTGATAGCTCCCATAGGATCAAATTTACCTCTTTATTCATCCATTCCATCAATATTAATTTATTTAATTAATATTACACTTTCTGCCTAAGGTTCTTAAAGTATTTAATTTAACAATTAAACACTTTATCTTGTATCTTTTTCCTCTCTCAATTAAATAAATACATCAATTTATTTAATTTAGTCATTTTAACCTTTTTGAATTAAAATCAATTTAAAATTATTTTTTTCTCTCTCCTTGTCACATCCTTCATAATCCCTCTCTAATTTGGATTAATTTAATTAATTCATGATTAAGATGTGCATCCTCTTAATCAAGGATTAAAGTCACATCCTCCTACATTTTGCACTTGCTTCTAATCTCTCATTAATTATCTTAATAAAGTATTTGCACAACCTTAATCAAAATCATTAGCCACTTTTAGCACCACTTTTTAGTCAACCTTTTCATTTTCCTTTCTTGGCATTGACCCTCTTTCCCATGTGAATTTTTAATTCATTTTTACTCATCCTAGGTCTCTCTCCTCCCCATGTGAATTTTTAATTCACATTTTATCCTTCCAAGGCTTCTAAAACATTTGACTTGTCACCTCATCCACATGTGACCAATTCCTGCCTTGTTGGAGACCCTCTCTTATCCATTAGATTCTCCTAAGAATGTGAATTTTTAATTCACATTTATTTCTCCAACCACTTTCTCATTTCCCATGGAGATTTTTGAGGAATTCCAAAATTCTTCAAATGTCACTTTCATTCCCACTTGGGAACAAGAAGTTTCTTTTTGAGGAAGCCTTCTCACTCCCCAAGGTATTTGGAAGGTACTTGTCCTTCCTCCACATCATGTACTCTCCTTCCACATCACCTACACATCATCTCACCCTTAGACACTTCACATTCTACATGTCAAGATGTGAGGGCTTGTGAGTCCTCAACTCACCATATCCCTACATCTTGACCTTGGTGGTTCAATCTCAACCATTGAATTCTCTATAGAATTCAAGTTTCTCTATAAATACCGCCTCCTCTAAGGCATTTTTAACACTTAGTCATTTGCAACTAAGTGTTGTCATTTTTAACACTCAATTCACAAGCATTTCATTCATGTAGCCAAGCCATTTTAGTCATTTTCACTATCATCTATTCTTATTGTCAATCTTGCATTAAGAGCCATCTAAGGAGCACACAAAGCAATCAAAATCAAGGGCCACCCAAGGAGTTTTAGAAACAAAAAGAAGGTATAAGCAGATTACAATCTTCATTTTATCTTGTTTCTTTGCTTTATTATTTCGTAGGTTAATCTTGAGGTGTCCCTTTGTGTTTTTCCTCATTGCATTATTGTTGTTTTTGCATATTTAGGGTTGATAAAACATTTAGGATCAAATGATGTATTTATGCTTATGGGAGAGAGGGTGAGAGAGGGTGGGAGAGAGGTTGTGAGAGTGAGAGTGAGAGTGGAAGAGAGTGGGAGAGAGTTGGAGAGAGTTGGAGAGTGTGGGAGAGGGTGGGAGAGGATGCTTAAGAGTGAGAGAGTGGGAGAGGGTTTAGATTTTAGGGTGTGAGAGCATGGGAGAGAGAGGGATAGAGAGGGAGGAAGAGAGTGGGAGAAAGTGTGGCATAGTGGGAGATAGGGAGTGAGAGAGTGGGAGAGGGTAGAAGAGAGTGGGAGGGAGGAAGATAGTGGGAGAGAGGGAGGGAGAGAGTGGGAGATGGTTGGAGAAAGTTGGAGAGAGTGGGAGAGTGGGAGAGAGGGTGGGAGAGAGTGAGAGAGTGGGAGACAGGGTGGGAGAGAGTGGGAGAGTGTGAGAGAGGGTGGGAAAGGGTGAGAGAGAGTGGGAGAGGTGGGGTAGGGTGGGAGAGAGTGGGAAACGAAGATAGTGGGAGAGAGGGAGGGATAGAGTGGGAGAGGGTTGGAGAGAATGGGAGAGTGAGAGAGAGGGTGGCAGAGAGTGAGTGAGTGGGAGATAGGTCTCTCTCTCTCTCTCTCTCTCTCTCTCTCTCTCTCTCTCTCTCTCTCTCTCTCTCTCTCTCTCTCTCTCTCTCTCTCTCTCTCGTGGATGGGAGAGTGAGTGGGGAGGCAGGGAGGGTGAGGGAGGTGAGAGAGGGTGGAGAAAGTGACAGTGGGATACTAGGTGGGAAAGTGGGAGAAGTGTGAGAGGAGTGGGAGAGGTGAGAGGAGGTGGTAGGTGAGGTGGGGAGTGGGGTAAGAGTGGGAGAGGGTGACCAGAGAGTGGGAGAGAGAGGGAGGAGATAGTGGGAGGGTGGGGAGGTATAGTGAGGTGGGAGGTCGAAGGGGGGGCATGGGAGGAGGAGTGAGAGAGAGGCGGAAAGGAGTGGAAGGTGGGAGGGAGGGTGGGAAGGAGTGAGATGGTGGGAGAGGTGAGGGAGGAGGGGTGTGGGAGAGTGTGGAGAAAGGAAGTGGGAGGGAGTTATTAGAAAATGCGAGGGTGGAGGGAGTTGGAGAAAGTGGGAGGGAATTAGAAGGTGGGTAGTGGGAGGCAGGGGGTAGGAGGAGGGTGGGGAGTGGATTAGAGAGGGTGGGAGAGGGTGACGAGAGGGAGTGGAAGAGGGTGGGAGAGTGGGAGGGTGGGAGAGGTGGGAGGAGTGGGAGAGGTGGGAAGAGGAGTGAGAGAGTGGGAGAGTGTTGGAGAGTGGGGTCGGAGAGTGTGTGAGGGTGGGAGGATTGGAGAGGGAGGTGGGAGAGAGGGTGGAGATGGTGGGAGAGGTAGGAGGGAGGTGTGGGAGAGGAGTCGAGAGCATGGGAGGCGGTGGGAGAGGTTGGAGATTTGGAGAGATTGGGAGAGTGGGAGAGGATGGGAGAGTGGGAGGAGTGGGAGAGAGGGTGGGAGATGGTGGGAGGGAGTGGGAGAGTGTGGGAGAGGCTAGGAGAGGTTGGGATAGAGTGGGAGAGTGGGAGAGGCTGGGAGAGAGTGGGAGAGGATGGGAAAGGGTGTGAGAGGGTAGGAGAGAGTAGGAGAGAGTGGGATCGTGGGCGGGAGAGAGTGGGAGAGGGTGGGAGAGGGTTGGAGAGAGTGGGAGAGAGGGTGGGAGATGGTGAGAGAGGGGTGGGAGGAGGGTGAGAAAGAGGTTGAAGAGGTGGAAGAGGGTGGAAGAGTTGTTTAGTGGGAGATGATGGGAAGGGTGGGAGTGAGTGGGAGGGGGTGGGAGGGAGGGTGGGAGAGAGTGGGAGAGGTGGGAGAGAGTGGGAGAGAGTGGAAGAGAGTTGAAGAGCATGGGAGAGGGTGGGAGAGAGTTGGAGAGGGTGGGAGAGAGGGTGGAAGAGAGTTGGAGAGAGTGGGAGGTGGAAGAGAGTTATTTGATAGTGGGGGAATTTGGGAGAGAGTGGGAGAGGGTGGGAGAGAGGGTGGGAGAGGGTGGGAAAGTGTGGGAGAGAGTCAAAGAGCTTGGGAGAGGGTAGGAGAGGGTTGGAGAGAGTGAGAGAGGGTGGGAGAGAGGGGGGTAGATTCAGAGAGCATAGGAGAGGGTGGATGAGTGGGAGATATGGTGGGAGAGGGTACAAGAGGGTGGGAGTGGGTGGGAGGGTGGGAGGGGATGGGAGAGAGGGTGGGAGAGTTGGAGAGGCCAGGGAGGTGGGAGGTGGGAGGGTGGGAGAGTGGGAGAGTGGGGAGAGAGGATGGGAAGAGGTAGCCGGAGGTGTGAGAGAGTGTGGGAGAGAGTTGGAGGGAGTGGGAGAGTGTGGGAGAGTGGGTGAGTAGGAGGAGATAGGGTGGCGGAGGGTGTGAGAGAGAGGTGGAAGAGGGTGGGAGAGAGTTGGAGAGGTGGGAGAGTGGGTGGGATGGGAAATTGGGATAGTGGGAGAGAGGGTGGGAGATGATGGGAGAGAAGAGGAGAGGTGGGAGAAGTGGGAAAGAGGAGTGGAAGAGGGTGGAAGAGAGTTATTTGGGAGTGAGAGGTTGGAGAGGGGTGGAAGAGAGAGGGTGGGAGAGGGTGGGAGATGGTGGGAGAGAGTGTGACAGGGTGGGAGATGTGGGAAAGGGTGAGAGAGAGTGGGAGAGAGTCGAATAGTGTAGGAGAGGGTGGGAGAGAGTTGGAGAGAGTGGGAGAGAGTGTGGGAGAGTGGGTGAGTGGGAGATAGGGTTAGAGAGAGGGTGGGAGAGGCTGGAAGAGTTAGAGAGCTTGGGAGAGGGTGAGAGAGAGTGGTTGAGTGGGAGATAGGGTAGGAGAGAGTGGGAGAGGGTGGGAGTGGGAGAGAGTGGTAGAGGGTGGTAGAGAGGGTGGTAGAGAGGGTGGGAGAGAGGGTGGGAGAGTGTGGGAGAGTCAAACAAAGTCAGAGAGCATGGGAGAGGGTGAGAGAGAGTTGGAGAGAGTTGGAGAGAGTTGGAGAGGGTGGGAGAGAGTTGGAGAGAGTTGGAGAGTGGGAGAGAGGGTGGGATAGTGGGAGAGAGGTTTGGAGAGGGTGGGAGAGAGAGGGAGAGAGGGTGCAAGATGGTGGAAGAGGGTAGGAGATGGTGGCAGAGAGTGGCAGAGGGTGGCAGAGGGTGGGAGTGGGTGGAAGAGGGTGGGAGAGAGTGGGAGAAGGTGGTAAAGAGGGTGGGAGAGTGGGAGATTCAAAGAGAGTCAGAGAGCATGGGAGAGGGTGGGAGAGAGTTGGAGATACTGAGAGAGTGGGAGAGAGGGTGGGAGATGGTGGGAGAGTGTGGGAGAGTGTGGGAGAGGGTTGAAAAGTGTTGGAGAGTGTGGGAGAGGGTGGGAGAGAGTTGGAGAGTAGGAGGTGTGAGGGAGAATCGGAGGTGTGGGAGGGTGTGAGGAGGTTGGAGAGAGTTGAAGAGAGGTGGGAGGGAGTCGAGGAGAGAGGGAGAGAAGGTGGGAGGAGTGGGAGAGGTTGGAGAGGAATTGGGAGAGAGGAAAGAGGGTGGGGGAGGGGTAGAGGGTGGGAGAGAGTTGGAGAGTGGCTAAGTGGAAGGGTGGGGAGAGTTGGAGGTGACAGGAGTGCTAGAGAAGGTGGAGATTTGGAGATACTAGGAGAGTGGAGAGAGGATGGGAGAGAGTGGGAGAGTAGGAAAGAGGGTGGGAGGAGAGGGTGAGGAGGGGTGGGAGAGTGTGGGAGGAGTTAGAAACGCATCGAGAGATGGTGGGAGAGGGGTTGGAGAGAGTGGGAGAGGTGGGAGGGTTGGATGAAGTGGGAGGGTGGGAGAGTGGGAGGGAGGTGGGAGAGGGTGGGGGAGAGGGGTGCGAGAGGAGTCAGATGAGAAGGTGTTGGGATGAGGGTGGGAGAGTGTGGGAGAGAGTGGGAGAGAGTCAGAGAGCATGGGAGAGGGTGGGAGAGGGTGAAAGAGTGTGGGAGATAGGGTGGGAGTGGGTTGGAGTGTGTGTACCCTATAAATCTTTTAAAAAAATAACTTTATTATAATGCAAGTGCATTATGAATAAATAGAGAGATGGTCGTTTAGCAAGAAATAACGTCTCACATTATGACATGAGTGCATTTTCTATTGCACTAAAAATGGTTAAAAAACACAATATACCCATGATGTCGGCCCACATTATGCATATTTTCCTGGTTCGGCACGTGCTCTAACAAAAAGGTAGCTTTTTGGTGATTGAGTGAAGTGTGCATGCATGATTTTTAGATTCCATCACCTTTTCATGATATTTCCATCACCTTTGCATGAAATAGCAGAGTTTTCTCGTTGAAAGGCATATAATATGAATTCAAGTTTGAATTACAATGATAACTGATATACAATTGAAGTTTGGAGGGGAATAAGCTTTTAAAAAAGTCAAATTTTTGAGGAATTTGAGGAAAGAAGAAGCAAAGGCTACATAATTGGGTAGAACTCCTCCATTTGAAACTTTGGTTTTTTAGGTATGTGAAGTCTTTGTACATTTTCTTTCATTCTATTATGGCTTGCTTTCATTTTTGTTGTTTTGCTTATTCCATGTTGATCAAATTGTTTGTTTGTCATGTTACAACCTTAGGTTGTAAATGGACATTTTAAATTACACAATTCTATACACTTTCCTATTACATTTTTAAACCATATCTCTTTGAGGCATTTTGTTAAATTTGATAATTGACTTTCTTTGTGTATGCTTCCAAAGATTTCATTGAGGTATTTTGTCAAATAATTATACAAACCAACTGATTGCCTTGTCTATGCTACCAAATTTTCCATACATGTCTCTAAAAAATTGGAATATACTCCTAATGCATGCTCAAATAGGTTTCTAGTACAAAAACCCTCAATTTGCTCATAAATATCTAGGGTTTTCTATATTTCACAACTCCAAGGCCTTCCAAGCCTCACCAAAGCATCAAACAAGTTTTTCAGGGTTTGTACTAACAAAATAAACCTTCACTAGGCCTTTAGCCTCATTAGATCTCAAAAAAACCACTTTGGTTCCTCCTTTTCATGCCAAAAACTCACATTCTCAGCCTAAGATAACATCACCATCCCTATAGATGCCTTACCACTATTAAAAGAAACATGAAACTTGAAAAAAACATATTACATGCCTTTCCTCTAAATCATAGGTCACCACAGTAGGAGGAAAGGCTCCATCTTTAAATTAAAGTAAAACTCATACCCTGCTGGTCTGTACAGGTTGATCATAAAGAATGGAGTTTTTCGTTCACTGAAACAATCAAAGGAGTCTCAAAATAGATTGAAGTCCAAGTTAAGACTTGCCACCACAGTGATTTTTCGTTCTACAGACCTAGGACCATTTAGACACCTTTGTTTTACTCATTACAGAGCCTTTCAACATATCCAACAATCACCAATGCTTTTTTTGTACCAATATGCACAAATTATTAAGTTTTCTATGCTTTTAAGGGCCCAAATTAGCCCAGTTTTACAAAGGGACCACCTTCAAAATGTGTCCAAATCTCATGAAACCTTGGGGCATCACTTTATGTCTATGAAAACTTCAAATTATAGCATTAGATTCAAGAGATTCAATCATTTACCACCCAAACCATAAAACCCTCTCCCTAGGCTTAGAAACCATATGTTTTATTGAAAGTAGCACTTGCCAAACACTCCAAAACTTGAAAACTATTGAAACAAGCCTAATATACCTTGTTCATGCTCAATCTAACATAAAATAACACTTCCCAACTCAAAAACTCCATTTCAGTCTCCAAAAGCTCAATTTTGTTAAGGAAAACTCAACATTTCCTCATTTGGTTTGACGCCCAATCCAAGATCATCCTCCATTCATTTGGTTTGGAGCCATCGAAGAGAATCTCAGCCAAAAAAGCAATGCAACATCCTTATTTTAATGATCTTGACAAATCTCAATTTTGATTTCAAGCCATTATAAAAGAGTGTGTGAAGCTTTTTGAGGGAATCTCAAGTTTCTCATTTGAAGTTAACCTCTAAATGAGAACCTATGATGTAAAGATTATAAGAGAATCTCAAATGTATGAGTGACATTGTAAAATATTTGTGAGAATAGAGTACCTAAGGCATTGTAATGAGATTTACTTGTAATGAAATTTACTTGTAATGACATTTACTTAAATGATGAAATTTGGTGTAGGGGCACCAAGGTTATTGAGCAAATTGGGTTCACAAAAATATTTTAAGTTAGTTTTGTGTTATAATTTTTTTCGATTAAATAAGGCCATAACACATCCACAATTGATTTATAATGTAATAAGTCATGTTAGTTACAAAAATAATAGTTAGGCATGATTGGAAAGATGTAGAATTATTTGTAAAGGCTATTTAAAGCCTCTTGAAGGCTATTTAAGTCAATATTTGAATTTGTAGCCTTTTGAAGGCAAATCTTTGAATATGGTTGTAAATGTACTATTAGTGAGATTGAGATTGTTAACCTTCAAAGAGTAGCAGTATTTATGTTGATGAAATTTCCTTTAGATGCAAGGATTCAAAGCACATCAACCATGTGGTACAAATGATTAAATCCCAGAGACGATCTGTAGCAATGAAAGAGTCTGAAAAGGCAGAGAGAGCTACACTAGTGACTCAGGAGAAAATTTAGTGATGTAGAGTCAAGGTGGAGAAGACTCAAACAAATCAGAGTTTAGTAAATCAACAACCTTTGTTATTTCATTTGACCATCTTGGAACAACTACCAACAAAAAGGCTTCAAAACTCAACAATTTGTCTTAAATTTTAGAGAATGTCTCTCAAGGACCATCTCATCATCAATATAGAATCTACTCAAACCCCCAACACCATTCCCAAGCCAAACATACAAGGTTTCTTTGCAATTTCTTGGAGATCCTTCAAACTGCCTTGCAAAAAGGCTACAAAATTAGCCCTATTTTACAAACAAACTGCTCTTTAAACTTCTTCTAACCCAAAAGCTCTTGGACAGTCATCAACTAGGTCACGAAACTCCCAATTCCATAGGTTTTAGAAAAATACTCAACCTCTAAGCCATAATTGATTAAAACCCTCAATTTTCTAACAAATATGTAGGGTTTTTAGCATCTCACAACTCCAAGGCCTTCCAAACCTCACCAAAGCATCAAACAAGTTTTTTAGGGTCTGCACACACATAATAAACCTTCACCTAGCCTTTAGACTTAGTAGATCTCAAAAAAATCACTTTGGTTCCTCCATTTCAAGCCAAAATCCCACATTCTCAACCTAAAACAACATCACTAGCCCTATAAATGCCTTACCATTATTAAAAGAGTTAAGGAAACTTGAAAAAAACAAATTGTAAGCCTTTCCTCTGAGTCACAATTCACCACAGTAGGAGGAAGGGCTCCATCACAAAAATTAAAGTAAACTCAATCCCTGCTGGTTTGTACAGGCTAAATAAAGAAAAATGGATTTTCCTTTCACTAAAACAACCAAAGGTGTATCAAAACATATTGAAATCTAGGTTAAGACCTACCACCACAATGTTTCATGAATTTATTTTCATAAGAGACCTATACTAGGCCATACACAGAGAAAATAAATTGAAAACTCGGAAAAATGTTGAAATTCCACAATTTTAGGCGTTGTGAAGAGCACCAATCTTCAAAAAAACTATTGATCGAACCCCCATTTAGGATTGAATGATGTTTTTAATAAATTTCAAATGAGAATCATCTCCCTTCAATTCTCGTAACTACCTTTGAACCACCAAACCCTTATTAAGCCTACAAATACTAGTATTTATTATTTAAGAATGGTTTTGCTTACTAAGCTTTATCATGCAAATTTAATATTCTAAAGGCCTAGGACCACTTAGAAACCCTTATAACATGACTTTTAGACTCTTTCTCTACACTTCCACCTACTTTTTACATAAGTTTCCTTTACGGAAATATCAACAATTATTTAATTCAAGAGTTCTTTTGCACATTTGTCCACCCTAACCTACTAATTCCCAAAGTACATAAAAGATTGGTCTATTAGACCTTATTCAAGACAAAAAGACCTCAAAATACTAACATTTACCAACTATCCTCCAAATTTACCATCAAACAATCACAAATTGAGGGTGAGGTGTGGGTGCTCATGCACCATTCAGCTTTCAAAAACAAAGTCAATTAGGTTGGTAGACGTCTGGATTGGGCTAGTATTTGGTCGAAGAGGAAGAAAGATGACTAGAACTCTAGAGGCCCACCATACTAGATTTTGGTATTGAACCATGAGAGTAGAAGAGATATTTGATATCATGTATCAAAACATTAAGCATGCATTATATCAACCAATGGAGAAGGAGATGATTACTTTGTTTCATTTTCATTTGCATAAGCATATCAAGGCATGGGAACCAAGAAGACCAAGGATGTCTAGTTTTATGTGGAGGTAATGGATGTGGTCCAAAGTTTAGGAGGGTCAAGAAGGTCAATGTATGATCTTGATGAAATTTAGGAAGAACAACACGAGAGGGATAGGAAAAATAAAATCAATACAGAGTTCAAGGTTTTGTCAAGCAAGTAAGAGAGCTATGGGAGCAGCCTCATCTAAAATATTTTGAACTAGACTTTGATATTTACCATTTAGAGAGCTTGGTTTTCATGGAGTTCCTTTCAAAGCCTCTACTTTTATTATTCTTATGGTAAACTATTTGGTAGAGTTGGTGGAATTACCTTTCTTAGTAGTAATCACTATTAGCGAGATTGAGATTGTTAACCTTGAGAGAGTAGGACTTGGGAAAAAGGAATTTGATATGGCTATTTCTTTTAAATACTTCAAGCAGGATGTACTCCGCATTGATGCCATTCCTTAATCTTCACTTGATGGCATCAAGGAATTGTTGAACTCCATGGTTATAAAGTATTATGAAAGCATAATGAACTTGTAGTAGCAGCCAATTTTGAAGACTATTACGGATGATTCAAAGCACATCAACCATGTGGTACATATGATTAAATCCCAAAGATGATTTGTAGCAATGAAAGAGTTTGAAAAGGCAAAGAGAGCTACATTGGTGACTCAGGAGAAACTTCAGTTTTCAAAAAACAAAGCCAATTAGGCTAGAAGATGTGTGGATCATGCCAGCATTTGGTGGAAGAGGAAGAAAGATGATTGGAACTCTAGAGGCCCACCATACTGGATTTCGATATTCAACCATGAGAGTAGAAGAGAGAGTTGATATCATTTATCAAAACATTAAGCATGCATTCTTCCAACCAGTAGAGAAGGAAGTGATTACTTTGCTTCATTTTCATTTGCATAACCATATTAAGGCGTGGGAACCAAGAATACCAAGGATGTTGAGTTTTATATGGAGGTAATGGATGTGGTCCAAACTTGAAGATGGGAAAGAAGGTCAATGCATGATTATTAACCTTGAGAGAGTATTTATGTCAAGGAAATTTCCTTTAGATGCAAGGATTCAAAGCACATCAACCACATGTGGTACAAATGATTAAATCCTAGAGATGATCTATATCAATGAAAGAGTTTGAAAAGGTAGACAGAGAAACACTGGTGACTCACGAGAAACTTCAGCTTTCAAAAACAAATTCAATTAGGTTGGAAAAAGTGTGGATCGAGCCAGCATTTGGTGGAAGAGGAAGAAAGATGACTAGAACTCTAGAGGCCCACCACACTAGATTTTGGTATTCAACCATGAGAGTAGATGAGAGAGCTAATATCATGTATCAAAGCATTAAGCATGCATTCTTCTAGCCAGCGGAGATGATTACTTTGCTTCATTTTCATTTGCATAACCATATCAAGGCATGGGAACCAAGAAGACCAAGGATGCCGAGTTTTATGTGGAGGTAATGGATGTGGTCCAAACTTTAGGAGGATGAGGAAAGATTTAATGTATGGAGATTGGTGTAGGGCACCATTCTGTGCAGGTTTTTCATCAAAACAAATAAGTACAATATCGTCGAGTTTGCTAAAAGCGCGAACTTTGCATTTGAAGGTTTTAGTGAATAAAAAATGACTTTGTTATTCTCTTTCTACCATAGCCTTTTGTAACTTGAGGTGGGTCTACTAACATTTGTTAAGGTGTAGAATAATGTGTTACTATTGGGAGTCTGAAGAGTGAGATGAATTGTGAAACCCATGTGTGGAGAATTGAGTTTTCTTTAAGAAAAATGGTGGTTTGAAGGGATTAAATTGTGTTTTTGTGTAGGGAAGCACATTATTTTATAATTTTTTAAACTTTTGTGGAGTGTCTAGGCACTTTGAATAATTTTTTTTAGGTTGTGGTTAGCTTTGGAAGTATCATTTTCAATAAACCCCTAGGGTTTAGGCTACAATAGAGGGTTTTGTGGTTTACCCATTGTACGGTGGTATAACTGAGATCTAATTGTGGATTTTGAAGTTTTTAAACCTTAGAATTTCTGCCTCAAGAGTTGGTAAGGTTTGGATAAGTTTAGAGTATAGACCCTTTGTTCAACTGGATCGATCCTTTAAGGGTCCAAAGGGAAAAATGGCTACAAACTTCAGCATGAGGTTACTCAGACACCGTGTTTCTTAGAAACTTCTTATCTAATCTAATGGGATCATGTTGGGCCCCTCTACAATAACCTATCTCAATTTCATTATCACCGGAGTAGTTTTCCCATGGTCTCTAGTTTTTGGTTATTGATGAAAAGTGTCAAATGGAAGCAATGAAAGTTACAAAGTGGTTACAGCTGTTCACGCAACTCTAGAGTGTGACCAAGTGGACTATTCCAATGCGTTGTGAATATTCATTTTACACCATTTCATAGTCTCTTCATTTTGAAACATGTGGAATCGTTCCAGAAGCTATGTTCAACGAGATCAATCATAAAGGATACAAAGGAAAATGGGCGCAAACTTTGGCATGGTCACTGGACATCGTGATGGCAAAACTTCTTGTCTAATCGATATGTGATCATTTAGGCCCTCTATAATAATCTCTCTCGGTTTTTGGTATCTCGAGGTGGTTTCATGGTATCCAGTTTCCAGTTGATGAAAAGTGTCAAATGGAAGCAATGAAAAGTTCAAAGAGTGGTGCAACTTTTGTTCTACAACTAAGTGTGACAAAATATTTGTTCCAACACATCGAATAGAATTTTATGCTATTCATGGTCTCTTTCACACTGAAGCTTCGTAGAATTTCTTTGAACTAAAGTTCCATAGGATCAATCCCTTAAGGTCTAAAGGGAAAAATAGTAAGCTAACATGAGGGTTACTTGGACACCATGACACTTAGAAACTTCTTGTCGATCCTATAGGATCGTGTTGAGCCTCTCTACAATAAGCTTCATTTCATTATCTCAAAGTGGTTTCTCCTTGGTGTCAAAGTTTGATTGATGAAAAAAGTGTCAAGTAAGGCGGTGGAAAGTTGCAAAGTGGTGCAACTTTCATTCTACAACTCATGTGACCAAATGAACTATTCCAACATGTCCATATAGGAATTTTTATGCTAGGCATGGTCCTCTTTTTCACCCAAACAAGCGGAATCGCTCTGAGCTATGTTCAACCGGATCGATCCCTTAAGGGTCCAAAGGGCAAAATGGCTACAAACTTCAGCATGAGGTTACTTGGGCACTGTGATGCTTAGAAACTTCTCATCTGATCCCATGGGATCGCGTTGGCCCCTATACAATAACCTCTCTTAGTTTTCATTATCTCACAACGATTTTCCCGTTAGTTGATGAAAAAAGTGTCAAATGGAAGCAATGAAAAGTTACAAAGTGGTGCAACTTTTGTTCTGCAACTCGTGTGACCAAACGGATTGTTCCAACACATCCAAATAGGCATGTTCACGTTAGGCATAGTTCTCTTTCTCACCCAAACACACGGAATCGCTCTGAGCTATGTTCAACTGGATCGATCCCTTAAGGGTTTGAGTGTAGTATGTTGAAATAGGCAATTCCACCTATTGTTTAGGCTGTGTCTCAGTAATATGGGCCTGATGTAAGTAGGATAGGGAGTAGGAATAAGAAAATAGCATTATTAAGGGCATTGGAAGAGATTACTAATGCTGCCCCTATTGAAAATTAAAAATTGAGGCCCCTTAAAAGCAAGGCTAGAAGAGGTGAAAAGAGGAAATTTCTTGAAAATAAGTTAGAATAGGTTGGAAATAGGATTAGATTGTGGAGTTTTATGTGTTTAAAAGGTCTGCAAGGATAGGGGAGGTCAAACGTATGTTATGGCATGACATGCCCTAGTTGGGAAAATAGGGGTTTTGAATGAAAAAGAGAGATTTGAGGGAGTAAACATGGGTAAAGTTAATGGGAAACATAATTTGGTGGTCAATTAAGTTTGTGCAGGAAAAATGAAGAGTGTTGAAATAGGTTTTGAGGTTTAGGTTTGGGAGTTAGGTTCATCGGTTTGACCAAAAATTTTTGGAGGGGGGTTCAATTCGTTTTGGGTTTGTTGGTACAAAAAACATGTAAAAACAAAATAAATATCTATGCAACCTAGAAGCATGAATTAGGATTAGAATATCACATATCATCATATAAACAACAAAACCACCATAAACTTGAATGCCATTTAAAACAACAAAATTGGCAAAAAAAAAAGTGTTTATAACCTGCAAAAAAATGTGAATAAAATCACACTGATTTTCGCATGAAAAAAAACCATGAGACCATAGCTTGTTCCTTACTATTATGCTTTGATATATTTTTTCCAAGCATCCATATCTTGTTTGAAAGTACCTAAGGCTTTTAGCCATAGCAGCAAGGTAGTGAATTGTTTGATAAAATGCTTTGGTAGACATGTATGAAAAATGTGGTAGCATAGACAAGGCGTTGAACTATTTGAAAAAATTCCTCAAAGAAATGTGGTTTCATTGTGATGGAATGGCATGGCGATTCCATGACAAGAAAATTGTTATGGATTGTCATGGCATTCCACCACCATTGAAGCCACATTCGCTTTTCAAACATTGCCTTGTCTGATATTGTATTATGCTTTGATAGATTTTTCAAAGCATCCATAAGCTACTGTTTTTAGGCACCTATTTTTGGGCTTTTAGCCATAGCAGCAGGAGGTGGCTGTTGATAAAATGCCTGGTAGTAATAATGAAAAATGTGGTAGCATAGACAAGGCAGTGAACTGTTTGAAAAAATGCCTCAAAGAAATGTGGTCCCATGGTGATGGAATGGCATGACGAATGCCATGACAAGAAAATTGCTATGGATTTTCATGGCATTCCACCACCATTGAGATCACATTTCTTTGAGGCTTTTATTCAAATAGTTTGCTTCCTTGTCTATCCTATTGCTTATTATTATGCTTTGATAGATTTTTTTCAAGCATCCATAGCTTGTTTGGAAGCACCTATTTTAGGCTTTTAGCCATAGCAGCAAGGAGGTGAACTGTTTGATAAAATGCTTTGGTAAATATGTATGAAAAATGTGGTAGCATAGACAAGGCAGTGAACTGTTTGAAAAAATTCCTCAAAGAAATGTGGTCTCATGGTGATGGAATACAATGACAATCCATAGCTTATTTGAAAGCACCTGTTTTAGGCTTTTAGCCATTGCAGCAAGGCAATGAACTATTTGATAAAATGCTTTGATAGACATTTATGGAAACTGTGTTAGCATAGAAAAGGTAGTGAACTCTTTGAAAAAATGCCTCAAAGAAATTAGGTCTCATGGTGATGGAATTCCATGAAAATCAAAAGCATTTGATTGTCATGGCATTCCATCACCATGAGACCTCATTTATTTGAGGCATTTTTTCAAAGATTTCATTGCCTTGTCTATGATATTGATTACTATTATGCTTTTGATATATTTTTTCCAAGCATCCATAGCTTGTTTGAAAGCACTTGTTTTAGGCTTTCAGCCATAGCAACAAGGTAGTGAACTATTTGAAAAAATGCTTTGGTAGACATGTATACAAGATATGTACAAAATTTTCATGTCTAAGCATACAACAAAGGGCTCTGGAATCAAAATTAATTTCTCTCCATGCTCTATAAATAAATTCTTTCCCTTTGTTTGGTGATCTGACGGCGATAAGTCCATCACTCATTTCTGCTGTGCTCAAGGAGTGCTCCTGCTGCTCCTCCTACAGTTTAGCTTCTAATGAAGTTTTAACTGTTACAATAAGAAGTAAAGACATTAATATATAGAAATTACATTATAAGAAATGATATATTTAAAAAAATAATCACTTAGCCATCTCATGATCACTCTCCATGATGGAAATATTTGCATGTCGATGCTCAGGCATGCTCAAGCCCTGTATAAACCATCCAAATAGGAATTAAACTGTGAATCAATAATGGTTTTCTTTTTCACTAGAACTAACATCTATAACAATAAATGTAAATTGAAATTTAGTAATTTTCCTCATACCTCCTCTATCAGAGCCATGGAGGATTGTATAGCGGATGAAACACCAATATCCATTGCCCTTGTAACATTTGGAGGTGTTTCCACAACCAACATCTAAAAATAAAACAAAAAATTATTCAATCACAAAAAAGTTACAATAGCGATCCATGTCATGACTTATAATGTATGAGATCTAATGAAAAAAAAATTGATTACAAGTATTAAACTATATATTTCTAGTAGGCCTTGGTAGTTTGATAGGAAGGCCAAGCATGATGGGGAGAAGAACACATACTCCATTCTGAAGGATGGGAAGACTTACAACCTTTCACCCCTCCTAGAAGAATACAAGGCAAATCATGAAGGGCCTAGTGTTTTGATGGTGGGTGAGAAGGATTTCATGAAGACCTTGAAGGAAGGAGAAGGAAGAGGATTCTTCCTGATTATGAAGCCAAAAGGTGAAGCAGATTTTCCCACAAAGAAGAAGGAAGATGCACCAAAGGAAGTCCAAGAGTTTTTGGAAAGGTACAAGGACATAACAGTGAATGAATTACCTATTTTCCTACCTCCCATTAGGGATATAAGCCACCATATTGATCTGATTCTAGGGGCTGCATTGCCCAATAAGGCTGCATACAAGATGACACCTGCTCAAAATGAGGAGATTGCAAGACAAGTGAAAGAGCTTATGGATAAAGGGCTAGTGAGGAAGATTTTGAGCCCATGTGTTGTTCCTACTGTCCTAGCACCAAGGAAGGATAGGAATTGGAGGATTTTCATAGATTCAAGAGCCATTAATAGGATCATAATCAGATATAGGTTCCTGATGCCAAGAATGGAGGATCTCATGGATTGTTTATCAGGAGCATCTTACTTTTCCAAGATTGATCTAAAGAGTGGGTACCATTAGATAAGGATCAGAGAGGGGGATGAATGGAAGACAAATTTTAATACTAATGAAGGGCTCTATGAGTGGTTGGTGATGCCCTTTGGGTTATCAAATGCCCCTAGTACATTTATGTGCCTTATGAAGGAGGTATTGAGACCTTTCACTAGAAATTTTGTTGTAGTTTATTTAGATGACATCCTTTTGTTTAGTAGGTCTAAAGAAGAACATTTGAAGCACCTTGACATGGTACTAAGGAGGTTACAAGAGGAGAAGTTGCTAACCAACATGGAAAAGTGTGAATTCATGAAGGAAGAACTAGTCTACCTTGGTTTTGTCATCTCCAAGGGAAGTTTGAAGATGGATCCTTCAAAGGTGGATGCTATTCTTACTTTTCCAACACCAAAATCCATGGGATATGTGAGAAGCTTCCATAGACTTGCAAGCTTTTATAGAAAGTTCATCAAGAACTTTAGCCAAATTTGTGCACCAATCTTGGACACCATCAAAGGAGGTAACAAAGGTAATTCTTCTTGGACCAATGAGGCTGATAAAGGGTTTGAATATATGAAAATGAGAGTAGCACAAAAACCTATACTTGTGCTCCCTAATTTTGATAAATTTTTTACCATTGAGTGTGATGCTAGCAATCAAGCAATAGGGGTTGTTTTGAGCCAAGAAGGCAGACCGGCTGCATTTTACAGTGAGAGGCTGAATGAAGCAAAGAGGAAGTATTATTCCTATGATTTGGAATTGTATGCTATGGTCCAAGCCCTCAAAAAGTGGAGGCACTACTTGTTACCTAAATAATTTTTTGTTTATACTGATAATCACACCTTGAGTTGTTTGAATGCATGGGACAAACTCAGTCATAGGCACATGAAGTGGGTAGAGTCTTTGCAATCCTATAATTTCACAATAAAGCATAAGAAGGGCCAAGAAAATAAGGTGGAAAATGCTCTCAATAGAAGGGCACTTGTATTGCAAGAGATCCAACTCCAAAGCATGGGGGTTGAAGCATTAAAGGATATGTATCATGAAGATTCAGATTTCAAGGAGGTATACAATGTTTGTGAGTAGAATTTGAATTCTTTTCATGGTGAATTCTCTAACTTTTTATTGCAGAATGGTTTTCTCTTCAAAGGAAGCCAATTGTGTGTGTGTCAATTCTCAATTAGGGAGAATATCATAAAGGAGATACACATTAGGAGTCTTGGAGGTCAATTTGGACTTGACAAGACCTTGGAACAAGTTAGGAGATTTTACTATTGGCCAAAGTTGCAGGTGGATGTGAGAAGTTATGTGGGAGGTTGCACAATATGTCAAAGGGAAAAGGGAACTTCATCAAATGCAAGACTCTATCAGCCACTGCCCATTCCCAATAGACCTTGGGAGTGTGTAAGTATGGACTTTGTCTTGGGGTTGCCTAGAACCAAAAGAGGTTTTGATAGTATCTTTGTGCTAGTTGATAGATTTAGTAAGATGGCACATTTTCTTCCTTGCAAATGCACCAATGATGCATCTCATATAGCAGGTCTCTTCTTAAAGGAGGTTGTTAGAATACATGGACTACCTTTAAGCATTGTTTCTGAAAGGGATTCTAAATTCATTGTTCACTTTTGGAGGACCTTGTGGAAGAAACTCAAGGAAAAAAATATGTCCTTTAGTTCAACATACCATCCACAAATGGATGGAAAATTTGAAGTGGTGAATAGATCATTGGGAAACCTCTTAATATCCCTTACCAAGGAGCATGGACAAGCTTGGGATCTGATTTTACCTCAGGCTGAATTTACATATAATGACTCCATGAATAGGAGCATTGGTAGAAGCCCTTTTGAAGTAGTCTATGGCATGCACCCTAGAGGGGTCTATTAACTAAGAGATCTAAAAGGGGTTGCTAAGAGAAGTACTCAAGGTGAGGATTTTGTTGTTACAATTAGGGATATTCATCAATAAGTGAAGGAAACCCTTCAAAAGAATGTTGAGAAGTATAAGGAAAAGTCAGATTTAAAGAAGAGGAATGTCCAATTCAAGGTTGGAGACTTAGTGATGGAACACTTGAAGAAGGAGAGACTTCTAAAAGGAAAGTATACCAAACTCAGGATGAAGAAGATAGGACCTTGCAAGGTGGTCTACAAGTTTGGCCAAAATGCTTATGAAATAGAGCTACCTCCAGGGGCAGTAATCTCTCCTATCTTCAATATTTTTGACTTGTATCCTTCCAAATCTTTTGTGAATGCAGGTGATGGATTAGATACAAAAGCAAAGGAGGATGAAGATTGGGTGAAGGAACTACCCCCCAGCCAACCTATGAATCTTGAATGCATCCTAGACACCAAGGAGACAAAGAAGACTAGAAGGAAGGTTTACAATGAATACCTAGTCAAATGGAAAGGTCTACCTAAAGAGGATGCAACATGGATGCTAAAAAATGATATTAAAAAACATGGAACTACTGTAGAAGACCTGATCTCAAAGAGGACTTGAGATATTTTTCTTGCTTGGGAGTATGGTGCAGGAGCACCCATGGGCCTAAGGGACCTAGAATAATTTTTCATTTTTTTTTCTTGGTTTATGGATGGAATAAGGTCTTATGGACCCTTTCAATTCTTTTTAGTAGGTCTTCTAGGTTTTTGGTCTTGGTGACCAACATCTTTGTACAACAAGGTCTCCATCCTCCTTTGTAAGTCTAGTGCATCTTGGAAAAATAAGGAAAAAGGATACCTTGCTATATCTAGACACTTGAGGGTAGTCACCTTACTTTTTGAAAAGGTTTTAAATTCCTTTGACACATTTTGGAAGGCTCTTTGTGGTCGAGTTGGTAGAAGTTGCTCACATTTCCTTAACTAGGCAATTAGAAGTCAAAGCATGAGATTAGTTGTTTTCCAACATCTCTCATTTCAAAAGACAGTTGAAAGAAGTTGGAGGGAGTTTGTAAGACTTCAAATATGCCTCTTTTGGTTGAGGCAAGGTTGATGTTGATGTTTTGAAGAAGTTTCAATAAGAAGTTTGTTGTTTTTCCTATGTTTTTCTGAAGAATTTGTTGATCTCGTACTTGGTACGGACTGTATGTTCACTTTCATGCTCCGAGCCTATAATCGTTGGATAGGTAATTGAATAATATTTCCTTTGGAATTGGAATGGTGATATTTCATTGAGTATCAAGGGAGATATTCCAATTTCTCTATCAGGTGGTCTAAAAACCCTTAAAATTAGGGTTTTGGGTGAAAAATGTATATTTCTTCCATTCCCACAATGTAAAATTGCTAAATCTCAGTGGGATGTAAGATATAAGGCTTTCCTATCATTTCCTCAAATTTTTGGATAACAGAAGGCTCATTGTTTGAAGTTGTGCATGAATTTTGGCTTGACATCTCTATGTGGTAAGCATAATTAACAAGCAAAAAAAATGAGTTTTTGCTTATTTTGAAGAATCTATTTAAGAGGAACTTAGGAATGGTGGAAATAGGTGTGGAGAACCTGTAGGAGTTTTAATTTTGGCTTTGGGGTGAAGGGGAGAGCCTAGATATTCAATACCTGGGTGTAGTTCTGTGAATTAGGCCTTTTAGAGCAGTGGTAGAAAGGGCCATTGTGAGTGATGTTTTGACAATCAAGAGGAAGGGTTTTGGAACCTTGTAGGGTTCCATATTAGGGGTTTGAATCCATAGGTTTGGTGTCTTAATAGTCTTCCTTGTGTTTTTTATTCTAACTGTCCTACCGGGAAAGGGCTGCAAGCCTGAAGAGAAAGTGAGGTCTAAGTCACCATAGTGATGGGTGTTTGTTGAAACCTGAATGCTAGAGGGTTGTTAAACCTTGTTTTGACTTAATGAGACATGATCCAATTTTTTTCAAGATTTGTGAGTGGTCTGAGTTGTGAACCCTAAGTGTGTGGGGTTGATCTCTTAAAGAATAGTGGAGTTTAGGACTCCTCATGAGAGTATTTGAGAGAAGCATTCAATGGAGTGACTTTGCCATTTGTGATTGTGAGTTTTCCTTCCCTACCACTCTGCATCATTTCTAAAGCTTATGCAAGCTATTTCCATGGTGTTTGTGGTGGTGGCAGGAGTATTTAAGGTTTGTAAGTACCTTATGCAATAAACCCTCCTTTATAGAGCTTGATTTGTGCATAGAATAAGCTTAGTCAATAAACATGATGTGAGTAATGTCTTGGAAGCCAGATGAAATGATTGAGGTGTAAATGGTTGATTGTAGTATCTTGGTCTTGAGGAAATAGTTGGTAAAAGTGAAAATTTGGTGAGTTTTTTAAGGAATTGAAATATTTAGAGCTCTTTATTAGGTTTTTGCTTTGAATTCAAATAAATTGACGATGACAAAGGTGTGTTAGGATCTCATGGATATAGGTTGTAACATGAAAGATTGGTTTTTGGTTATTTTTCCTAGGTAAAGAAAATTGAGTGGAAGGGTTCCTTGGTGAATGATGAAAGAGTGGATTTTTTAGTGACTCTAATTAGGTTTCTTGTGCACGGATCAATCATTTTTGTTGATAAATAAGATGTTTGAAGCTTGAGGATGATAAGAAGTATTGAAATGAGTTGTCTTGTTGTTGCCTTGTGGTTTGAAAATGAAACGATGTGATTTTTGATGAAAAGAGAAAGAAATTTTAGTTGCTTATTCAATTTTATCTTCTCCTAATTCAATTGGGTAAGATGTTGGTGTAGGAGCACCTAGGTCATCAAATACTTTTCAATTTTGCAAAAGGGATGAGTGTTCAAATTTGTATTTAGTCAATCACAAAATGTCATGGAAAAATAATGTAAAGCATGTTCAAGGTCATATGAGGTCTTATTTGAATGTATTTAAGGTTATGGGTAAGTTCTAGGTGGTCAAAGTGGGAAAATGCAAACAATGCAATAATGTAATATTGTTAAAAGTTGTTAAATTGACAAAAACAAGGAAATTGGGCATATTAAGGGTGAAAAGGGGTAGTTTCAATTGATGAAAAGATAGTTATAGAAAAGGAAATATCTTTAAAAGGCATGTAAAGGTGAGAAAAAATAGAAGTTTATGTTCTTGTAATTAGATTTTGAAATAAAAATTCTTTGTTTCTGAGTTTGCAACATTACTATGGAATTTTTTGTTTTCTTGTGTTGGTAATTTAGGAAAACCCAAAGTTAAATCATAGTGTGAATACATGTAAAGAGGAGTTAGTTTCCAATTTCAAGAGTTGGACTTGGTTAGTTTTAGGAAACAAAATAATAAGAGGCAATTTTTAGTGCCTGATAAAGTCCTTTTAGAAGCAAGTTTGAGAGTCTAATAGGGTTTTTCTTCACTACTCCACCAATCTAGGTCAAGTAAATTGGTCGAGTAGGTTAATGTTAGGATGTTTTGCATTTTTTTATGATTGTAAGTGCAAGGAAAAGCAAGAATACCAAGGTGGAGTTGTTGCTACACTGGAAAATAGAGGATTTTCCTACACAAAGTGATGCTACAGTCATGGGTCATGAATAAATAAAGCTTGTAGAGGCTTGAAAATGATGTAGAAGGTATTGGAAGACATAAACAATCATGTTCCAAGTGGTGGCCAGAGAAATAGAGGTTTGAAAGAGTATTTTTCACAAAACCCTCCTTGATTTGTGCTTTTACACCCTATAAACAAGGGTTTATTGGACCAGAAAATTTTCATGGTTTTCAATCCCTATAAATGGTGAAATATTGAGTTATAAGACATGCTTGAATACTTTCTTCAGGTTTTGAGTGATTTGGAATGGTTTTGAAGGGGTCTCCTTTGTAAAACAGGTCTAATCTACTAGCCTTTCTTCAAAAGACAATCTAAAATATGATGATTTTCTTTATGTCAAATGTCTAAGAACTTTGATATGTTGTGATGTGTTGGAAAGTATTTCTAAATGTGCATTGATTTTTTTAATAAGCTTTGAGATAGTAATGTAACTACTCGATTCAATGGTTGACAGACCTACTAGAGGAATATGATATTGTCTTATCAAAACAAAGATGTTTGTTTAAACAGTGGAAAGGATGATATTAAGTGCTTGGTTACTATCAAACTAATGATATGATTAATGTTACTGAATTTGGTTAAGGTGTATAAGACAGGTTTGGTGACTTTGATGGTTGGATGGGTGAGTATTTAGAAGCATTTTGAGCAAATTGGTGATTAACCACAAGATGATAATCCAGATTCTATTGTAGTAGGAGTTTGTAACCTATAAATAGACTACTGTAGTCAAAATATGGTGAGTACAGTGCTTGATAATGGACTGACAACAGTGAGGTGTGGTTTAGTTGATTTGTTGCATTGGTGAATAAATGAAAGGATGAATTGTTCAAGTGTCAATAATTAGGTTTATGTTGTTTTTATGGTTATTGAGAATGATGTGAATCTAATTGATTAAGTCAAATTTTTCTTTAATATGGTTTTTTCTTTGAATGAGTCAATTGGAATACTGATTATTGGAATGATGAATGATGGCCTATGGAATGGCTAAGAGAATTTGAGTGGATTTTGGTTGAATGAAAAGTAGATTTCTAATGAAATTATATTTGGTCTTCTCCTAATTCTATTTGGGATTGAAATCCCTTGAAGAAATGATGTTGATGGTGTTTTTTGATGCTCTGCATCAGATGTACCCTAATGATTGAGTGTTTTGATATGATGCTCCGCATCACTAACTGCCTTGTATAAGCTATTGCTTACTATTATGGTTTCATATATTTTTTCCAAGCATCCATAGTTTGTCGTGCTAGTGCACCTTTGTAAGCACATGCCTCCATGTGAAGTAATTGCATCATGCTGCTTATGTTGACTTTCTAAACAACTATATTGTACAGTTGAAATTTTGTCATCTATCAACATCTAGTTATTAGTTATGGAATTTGAAGTAATGCTTTGAGTTTGAATGATGTGTAATGCAATGTAACCAAAAATATGAATATAAACTACACAAATCTATTAAGTAAAATTCATTATTTAAGTTCTCTTTATTCTATTACCTTCGTGTACGTTTGAGTGAATCCACTGGCACTAGGAGGTGCTTGCTTGAAACTGCCAATATTAGCCTATTCAACATCCAAAATCACATGTATAAAAATACCATTCATAAAACAATGCTATTAACATGTAATAAATTTATAATTGTTTACTAGTTACATACCCCACTGATAGGTGTACTACAGAGATAAGTAGGTGGGAGACCGGTGTATCCAGTCTCAACACTGTAACCTGCAATTTTATTAAAATAGTAAAACTAAATTAGTTAATCATTCATTTCATAATCAAAAATTAATAAATTAAATTCAATGAACATGTTGACTTTTACCCAACTATCAATGCCATATGCACAATGTAAAATGTTATCCATCCTTTCCATCCTTGTAGCAGCATATGGATCCTGCATACTAGCATACAGATCTTGTGTAGCAGCCTCCTGAGTGTCAGTGGGGTCATATGAACAAGTCACCCCACAAGTTTGACACACATGGGTTCAAAGGCCACCACCCAAAGACTCCCTTGGATGGAATTGTACAATAGGGCTAGTATGATGGATGACACTCTAGGTCAAAGTGTTGATCACCTGCAATGTCTCTACATCGACACTCTCCTTCACAATGCCAAGCATAACAATGTGCTCATGAGGCAGCCTAGTGAGAGGTCATCTCCCTTGCCGAGTAGGATCTGGCTATGCACTAGGTCTATCCTGAGCCGACCCCCACCTCTCCTTTGGAACTCCCTCATATCAAAATAATTTGAGATTTGGTTCACTACGAACTCACTGTATAGTTTCCTAAGAAAATATTGGGGGACTTCACAATTGTTGCATGGTGGATAATCAAAGACCATGTACCACCTATCATAAAAATGGTTTCTAATCTCCTGGTGGTGGCACCAATGAATAGGAAACCTCTTCACATTGAGGCTAATATTTTGATTTGTTCTAGGGTCAACGAATAAAGAGCACAAATCACGTTTAGTAATTTTTAAATCTTTTACTTGTTTATATGATAGTTTATCTACATAATATGCCCTAGCTGCTTGTCTTCTATCTTGCCATCCTGTTATTTTTTGGGTTATTGAATCTAAATTTTTTAACATCTCTTTCATTAAATTTTCTAGTGCCATTCTTTCTATGGTTGAAGCATTTGGATCACTCAACTTACTAATAAGATCCTCAATTTTTTTTTTGTTGTTTTCAATTCCACTCAAATTTTGTTGAGTGTCAGGAGGGTGTTGAGTGATTGGTGGGGGAGGTTAATTTTGTTGAGGAGGATTTTCCTATTCTTCTTGTTGAGGATTTTTAGGATTTGTAGGATTATTTGCATCTCCTACAAATTAAAAAGAAAAAAATTAAATCAAACCTAAAACAAACAAAATCAACTAGAAACTAAGAAATTCAAAAAAATAGAAAACAATACTTACCTCCTGCACCTCTTCGTTGTCGTGGTGCCATCTTTGCAAACAAAAAGAAACTATTGTTGATGAATTTTGTAGAATGCCTCCTCCTCCTAGAACATGAGCATGAAAATGAGGGTTTTTGGCCACAAGCAGAGCAAAAAAATAGACAAGAGAAAATGAATATCTTTCAATTTTTTTTCTTTTAAAATGACATAACACGAGCGCATTATAACGTGCTCGAGTTATGTCATTTTCAATCTTTTTTTGAAGTTGGCCACAAAAGTGTAACCCAACTTCATGCACCCGCCCCATGGGAAAAACTCCTCTCCAAAAGAGAGAAATACAAGTGAAGGAATAATAAGCCTACAAACAAGAGTGAAGGATGAAGAAGCCTCCAATCAAGAAGAAATTTCCCCAAAATATGGGAACAAATGATGAACATGGAAAACACCACTAAAGCATGAAGAAGCTACAAGCACTATTATAGAATGACTACTGAAATGATGAAAGAAAAAATCTCTCTAAAATAAATGATGATCAGGATCAAGAAGTCAATAATCTGTATGAGTATCCTCAATGACACAACTCAAATCCGATGGCAAACCAAGGCATACATCAAGAATTCAAAGATACAAATGGCACAAGTACCAATAGTCTGAAGAACTGATCAAGTAAAAAATGGAAGGTTGCCTCCAGAAATAGGAATGCAAGAGTGTCCATATGGTAAGTGCTCCATCTCACTAAAATGCATGTGTAAGCAGTCGTTGCATCTGCCTACTATATAGGCGTAAAAGCACAAAGCTATGTCACACTTTTGGTTAGATAAATAGTTCTGAGCGAAATATTTTCGGCTGAAAAGGTTTTGACCGAAACCGTGTGGCTTAGTACGTGACACACAAGTTTCAGCTGAATAAGTTTCACCTGAATCCCAAAAAAATATTTTTTTCCTTTTCCCGCTTTGAAATTGACTTGTTAATGTGCGAGGTTTCTATAGAAAGGGTTTTAGTAGAAATAGTTTCTATAGAAAGGTTTTCGGCCGAAACCCTTTCTATAGAAACTGTTTCTACCGAAACTATCTATGTGGCAGCCAACTTAGCTTTTTTTAGAATTTTCTAAAACTTTCAACTTTAGCTAAGTATTTCTTTAGTTAGAATGATTTTTAAAAAAAAATAAAAATACCCTTTTGTAGAGCTCGGAGTGGTGAATTTGAATATGTAATTTTTTTAATATTTTGATTAGTTTTAATATATATATTTTTTAAAATAATGCAAGTAGGTTGTTAAAATTAAAAAAGAGGTTGATTAGAAATTTTAAAAAATAGTAGAACATATTAAAAAAATTTAAACATTATATGGTGCACAAGAGGAGAGTCTTCTTCAAAAAGGTGTAATGTTTTTTTGAAAATGATTAAAAAAATATACAATAGTTGATGGCCCGTGAAAACTATCGAATTCTGACAAGTTTGACTTTAAAACGTTATTACGAGAAAAATATACATCAAAATTTGTTTTTTTTTCCATGCACGAGATATTGAAGTTACCTATTTGGAGAAAAAAAATTAGCCCGAGAAATGAAGTATTTTTCAATTTATTTCTTGATGGGCCATGAAGTCACTTTTTTTTTTTTAAATCAGCATTCTAAAATTTGTCCTTAAATTGATAAAAAAAATTATGTTGTCGAAGTTCAATTTTTTTTTGTTGTTGGCTGATTCCTTTATAAAGTGTGACACGGGATTGTGCTTTTACCCATATGAACAAATATTGTATACATAGCTCACTCCAACACAAAACCAAGGAAACATTAGCACCAACAGTAGAACCACCCCATAATGCTGACAAGGGAGAGGTATGACAAGTACACTAAGATTGAATGCCTAAATGTAGTGCATGATAAATAACCAAGAACATCTAAATGTCTAGACATGAAAGTACAAGCAGATATAAAGGATGTGAAAAAAAAGTCACATATGTATGAGAAAGGTATGAAGGAAAAAAAAGGCAAACATCAACCCCCATGACACTTTATATCATAGTGTGAGTACAATAAGGCACAAAGTGATGTGCAAGAGTCTCAATACTACACATAAAAAGCTAAGGCACTTATTTCAGTGTGTTTACAGATGATAAATACATGCAATGTGAGCCCATAAGGTCCAAAAAGGACAACAATTGAGAAGAAGGATTTCTGGAAAAAAAAAATCAAATATATAAACCACCTACAATACTATCAAGAGCTCATAACAAGCTTTCCAACGATATCTCATTTGCCCATTTTTGACATCGTATGCAAAAGTTATGTTGAAAACACTTATGGCAACTCTAGAAAAGAATATTTAACTTTGACAGGAAATAATAGGGACTTGAGAAAAAATATATGAAAAAAACCTACACCACTAAAAATTAATCTGAGTCTTCTTTCCAACGATATATCGTTTTCCTGATTTTGACATTGTGGGAAAAAGTTATGGCCTCCAGAAGAAAACAACTCCCAAAAGGAAAAAAACACGGTTACTGCATTAAATTTGACTGCCAAATGACCATCACAACAAAATTGCGAGCCTAAAATTGAAAGCAATATGGTCGTCACAGCATTTGCACAATTGGACTTATTTGAAAAAAAAATGTTTTTTAAAAAAACAATTAAAAAAATGCATTAATAAATCTTTTTTGAAAAAAAAAATTAATAAAAAAAATTTAATGTTCGATGGCCTAGAAAACACAACCGCTGACAGTATTGTCAGACTGTCGAACAACTATAAGGCCGCTGGTGGCAAGCAATATGGGGGCCGTAGGCCTGCGTACATAGGTACCTATGGGTACCTTGTACTAAGGGGCCCGCCCTAAGCCTTTAAAAGGATTTTTTTTTTAAATAAAATAAAAACCTTTTACAATATTTGTTTAATTTTTAGACAAAAATTAAAGCTAGGAAGTAAAAAAAATTACCAAGTCCTATAATTTTTTTCTCAATCCGCGTGCAGACAGACATATAGGGCTATACGGGCAAAAAAAAATCCCTTAGAAGTCAACTACTCAGATTTAGATGATTTCATAGTTGATTTTAAGGTTTTTGGCCACTGTGGACATAATGGTGAGGTCCGTTTAGGCTCAAAACACCTCAAAAAATTAGGCACCCCCTAGATCTGGCAAAAAAAACCTTTCTTCAAACCCTCACAAATCTGGCAAACGAAAGCCAAATTTGACAAAACAAAGGTCAATCTTGACTATTTTGGCAGCTCTAGATTCAATGGAGAGGTCTAATTTGACCCTAGATGCACTGAAAAGCTACTTCAAGATAAAATCTCACAAAAAAGGAACAAGAAGCTTGCATATTTGAAGCTCTAATACCATGTAGAAGTTGATAATCCAACCTCACAGATCCCAATGAACACCTACAAGCAAATAACCTATCACCAAAAGAGATCAAGAGACACAAAAATGTGCTCTGCAAACATGAAGCAAAACATGCATTACTCGAGAAGTTAATAATTACAAAGATATCAATCCTTAAGAAAGGAGATCAAAACCCTAAAGCTGAGAACCCTAGGAAGAGGATTAAATTAGCATGCACATAACAGGTGTAAAGATCATAATGAACAAGACAGTTTGACATGACTAATTTAATAATGCAAAATAAAGATTCCTAAGTTTAGCTTAAGTGAAATAAAGTAAAAGTGACTTAATTAATTAATCAATATGATTAAATTAATCAAGTAAACAACCTATTACTCTAATAGAGGCAATACTATCCTTGGTATCTTTTGTTTTAGACTCTAGGTGATCCCATAATAGTGGATTACAATTAGTTTGAGGAAGGGAAAATGCATTTTGGATGGGAAAAAGCTTTAGGGGGCTTCACTAGAAGGGGGGGTGGGTTTGCTAGAACCCCCCTTCTAGTGAAACCCCCTTTCCCCCCCTCCATGTGTAATTTTCTGCAAAATTTTGGGTTTCGAGGCTCAGGTTGAGGATGAAAATGGAATCAACTTGAAAAACCCATCTAGATGATTATATTCCTTGAAACAAGCTATCCATCAAGTATAATTTTAATATATTTTGGTTATTTTTTTTTATTTTTTTTAGTTTAATGAAACATAGGTTTTTCACTGAAAATCAAGCTCTCTATTCTGCACATGTGGAAAAATAGTATATTATCAAATATATATATATATATATATATATGCCCTTGATATTGATGTCATTGATCCAACAAATTTTTTTTGAATTTTGATACATACAAAAAAAGTTGTGTTAGCAAATAAACCTATGTCTAAATTGTAATTGGTTTGACTTCAAAACTTAATTAAGAAAAAAATATTCAATAAAATATTGCGAAACCAAATGCATGCCTTAGACATCATAGTTACAAATCTAAATTCAAAAAAATAAGAATTTTATCCTTCATAGAAAAAAATTTATGTGTTAACAAGTACACATCACTCTTTGAAAATGGTGTTTATTGTTAAAAAAATAGTTATTGAAGGAGGTGGAAAAAGAAATGAAATTTGATTCCAATTTTTTTTTTTTAAATGTATTTAGAATCTACAGACAAAATATCACAAATCACTAGTTTGCATCATCTTCAAATTCCTCATGGTTTAGTAGCTATAGGTGTTCGAAAGTGAAGATTTAGTTCAAAATATTCATTTCAATGTCAAGTTTGGCCAAAAAGTGTAACCCACTATTGTGGGATCACCCCTCTAGGATGATCTCTAAGACTTATTATCGTAGAATCAAATACCCCCTAAAAATTATTACTAAATCTCTTCCCATCAACATTCCCTTCCCAAAAAGTATCACAATAGTTGGTCTTCCTTTCTTTCAAATACTTAAGTTCCATTGGACTTTACTTCTATCAGTGACCTCTCATCTCTTTTTCATTCATGCATGTATGTGTTATATTTTCTCTTATTGTAATCTTCTATCTTTTTCCTAAACTATCTCCCTAGGAATGTGGCTTCATGAAACTATTATGGAATGTTTCTTTCTAGCTTGTTCAAAAATAAAATCACCATTTAGTTTCAACTTGGGCTAAGTGTTTAAAGAAAAGGTTCCCATGAAAATGCAAACATAATCTCAAGATAATGAGAGAATTGAATGTATGTATCCTCCAAAAACTAGAAGAAAATGATGCTCATGAACTAAATATGCCCTTAAATGTTTCTTTTACCCATCATGTATGAGTTTCCTTGTGTAAGATATATGATAATTGTCATAAAAAAACCAAAAATTGAAAATGGACTGAAACCCATGTTGTGTAATACCCCTCATACTATCTAGACTTATTATTTTACATGCTTTGCTTGGATATTGTGATGATACTGTTATTGTTTGATATGGTTAGTTAGATGCTAGATGATGCTGTTATTTCATTTTGGACATGATGACTCTATATGACATTATGGTTGATTATATCAGTTGATTTTCCAAATTATGATTTAATGCGGTGATTTAAATTAATATATTATGAGATGATTGTTAGTTAGAAATGTAATTCATTGATTATGTTATTTTGTTAGAATAGGTGTGACGAAGGACAATATAGCATCACTCGTTCGCGAGTGCCCTGTTATGTTGCAATTCCTTCTCACAATGCAGTAACTTGTTTTAATGCTTTGATATATATATGTTATATGCACATGTACACAACTTCGTTTGTATGCAGGATTGCAGGTATAAGTCTCGATTCCACCTGCTTCGGCAGGACAGGGCGAGCACCAAATAACCCAACGGATAAATGTTGATACAGAGGTGACGATGAAGTCCTCCCGTTCCATGATGTCAGGTCGTCTCATTGTTGGTATAGTTGTTGATTTTGTGTAATTGTCGTCTTTGTCTGTTGTGTTTGTGTTTTGTCTTATTTTACTATGAGGGCATTTACAGTTATGTCTAGTCTTTATGTTTGAAATAAATTATTTATTTTAATGTTGGAGTAAATAATATTTAATTATTTAAATATTTTAATTATTTTGAAAATCATATATTGCAATTAAATAATAATTAAATAATAAATATGCTTAAATTATTTTAATTAATTAAATTTGGTGGTGGATAATTATGTGAATAATTTATTTAAATTAAATATATAATGTGTGGTGCAAGAAAAGTTACAAAACAGGAATTAAAGTAATTAAAACAAATAAAAGAATTAAAAGACAGTGTGAGCCAATAGGGTTTGAGTGTTGAAAAGAAAGCTTGTTTTAAAGATTGATTTTTCCTTTTATCTGGATTTTTTTTGAGGAGAGCTTTGGAGAGATGAAGAATATATTTTATTTAACTATGATTTCTTGAGGGTTCTCACACACACCCAGAGGAACAGAAGTTGAAGTGCTCAAGTGAAGGTGGATTTCGTTCTGGACTAGGATTGGAATCGGATTCGAAAGCATCAGAGTCAAGCAGGCATCTTCGAACTTGCATTGGACTCCAGGTTCCTCTCGTTGTTCTCTTCTCATACACCTTTTTGTTTGTTCTGAAAAGAAAAATAGATCTTGTTAAAAAAAATAATTTTTGTGAACATAGAGAACTTCTGTTGAAAACTGAAACTAGAACAAGTTAATAGATTAGAAAACAAGGGAAATCATAGAAATTAAACTATTTAATTTTTGTCAAATCAAGAACCCAGATCTTTTGAAACATATCATTGATCAAAATAGGATTTTAAGAAATCAATATCTTTGTTAGAAATATTGCTTTTGAAAGTTTTGGGTACATCTATATATGGTTGAATCGATTTACTATTCTGTAATTTTCTTCTATTATTTTATTCACTTTTACCCTCTGTTATTTTAATATAAATATCTGTTATGTATATTTCTTTTCTCTGATATATATATATATATATATATATATATATATATATATATATATATAAATCTGTTATTTTAATATATATATATCTCTGATATTTTAATATATATATATATATATCTGTTATATATATATATATATCTATCTCTGTTATTTTATTATATATATATTAATATGTTAAAGTATCTGGTAATTTTGTTCTGTGCGTCGGCCGAGGCCGTATTGTTATCAGAAATTCGCACAAAGAAAAATAATGAAATAAAATACTTAAAAGCTTGGTTTTTTTTTTAGTTGTCTTTATAAAAATAAAAAATAAAAAAAAAAATTATAGAAATTTAAAATGAGGGAAGGGAAGGGGCGTACCCCGTCCCCATCCCCTTTTCTCCTGCGCACGGCAAAAAAATCTGCCGCAGCAGTCCAGGACCCCGGTTCGGACTTTGGGACTGCTCGGACGTTTGATGAGCGGGCCGTGGTGTTAGTTTATTTAAATTTTTTTTTTATTCATATTTTATTTTATAATATATATATAAATATATAAATAAATATATGTATATATATATATATGTATATATATATATATATATTTATATTTATTTATTTAATTGAATATATATGAATTTGTTTATTTTTATATGAGGAATATTTAATTGTGGAATTTAATAAATTATAATTATTTGATTTAATTTATTAAATATAATAATTATAATTTTGTTTATTAAATCATATATGATTATAAATTATTTAAAAGATATATATATATATACATATATAATTTTGGGTATATATATATATTTGAAATATTAAATAATGTTTTATATGGGCATTTGCATTTTTAAATAGGACATTGTTTTAATGGTTTTGGTGAACGAATGTTTTAACAAAAATTAGCTTTTAGTTATAATTGTGAATTCTTTTGAGATAAACACATTTAGCTATTTAATTGGGGTTTAAATCAAACTTAATGGTGTAACCTTGCAAAATGACATGTGAGTTTTATCTTTGGTGTGTACTTGTCGTTTAATGATGTCTTTGTGGGAACCCGTTGCTGATGTTTGTAACCTTATCCCAGAGGCTTGTTATTTTATAATGTCGTCTTCGCCTTGGTAGGCTTTGAGATTTTTGGTTTTATGAAAGGAAGGGTTGAATAGTTAGTTGAGACTTTGATTTTGAGCAATTGCGAGATGGTTAATACCTCGTGTATCTGAGTTTTGGTTTTATGATTTGTATGTGTTGTTTCAACCCTTGCCTAGTTGAGATTTGTTAGGGGTCATAGGTGGGAGAGTGGCTCTTCGTGGGCACCGGCGCCTCGGATGAGGAAGGGCCAGGATAACCCTCGAAGAGTAGTAAACAAGTGATAACCTAAACAATAGATTTAGGGGGATGGGTAGTTTAAAAATACAAGATAATAAAACTTTGGATTCCTCGGCTATGCATTAGGGCTACCTTAGACTAGTGATAGACTGAGAAGGCCGTGGTCGGCAAAGTCAGAGTCTCGTCCTCATGAGAGACTATTGGCTCCGCATTAGCTACCCTATGGTGTCGGCGCCTCAGTTAGGAGGAAGGGCCAGGATATCCATAGATGGGTGCCGGCGCCTCAGTTGGAGGAAGGGCCAGGAAATCCCATGAGAGCTATGCGATGACACTCTCCACTTGACACCCTTGTGCTTTGTTATTGTTGCCTCTGGATGTTATCTCTTTATGATTTTTCTTTGACTTCTTGTGATTTGATTCGTGATTGTTAAGTGTTAGTACTTCATGTTATCGTAATGAGTTTCTGGTTTTATTTGTTATGTGATTTGAGTACGTTGATGGTTTTGCATTGCATACTTGGGTTGTACTTGTTTGTATCAAGTTGTGGTCGAGTCAGTTGACATTCATGGTCGGGTTCACTTCCTCGTCACCTCTGAGCACGGGGGGTGAGTTACTTCGTAATTCACATGGTTGGGTGGAACGTGCTTCGCACCCGTTGGGTTCCCCATCAGCGTCTTGTCATCTCAGCTTTCCGCAGTGCAGATGTTCCAGTGATCAGTTGTATTTCATGTTCATTATTTTGTATCAATCCCCATGTTGGGAAATTCAATGTAATTCTTGTATCAAAGAAAATTGTAATGTAATATTATTTCAATGATGTAATAGTTAGGATTGAATTGGATCATGTTAAAAGACTTATCATGGATGTAATTATGCGATGTTGTCACACTCGCATCATGGCTATCAGTTGTATCTTTGTATATGGTTTCATAAATTAAATGGTTATGTTGTTTTCATTATCTTTACGTTGTGTCGTGGTTGCAATGTAACCTCGCGTGCCCCAGGGAACCAAGTGTATTAATGTTGTGTTATGCTATGTGTTTATGATTTAATGTTGTTACATGTTATTTCTATTATTTAAAAAAAAAATTATTCGCATTATGTGTGTGTTCTCTGGGGTTTGCACGACGGGCGTTACATGTTGCATATCTAGGAAACCCTAAAACAACATGGAAAGGGTTGAAAAATCCATATTTTCATTCAAAAATGGTGCTTGAAGAGGTCCTAGCCACCATAAGAGCATGAAGAAGCTTTGAGGAGAACAACAACAAAATTGAAACCCTAAACATGTTGACTTGGTCAAGGAAACTTGAGTTTTACCCAAAGGCATCCTCCCTCAAAAAGGGTGAACATGAGATTTTATAAAATAGAACTTTCTTTTCCATTTAAAATCTCATTTGCAACTATTATGAGAAAGAATCTTATTACCTTACCACCATTTTGGATAACTTTAGGAAGACTCAATAACTAGACCTAAAACAAAGAGTCTTGAATGACCTAAGTCACTTAATAAAAGCCTTTTTGGACCAACGGGGCACAAAAACTATCAATAATATCAAGTATTTATACATTATAAGGTGCAAACTAATAAGTGGTCTAAAAGAATTTTGGGTCAAACTCATTATAATTGTTTCAACATCTTATTTTAGGTAACAACATTTAGAATCTACATGATTAATTTATGTTTTAAAGCTAATTTTTGTGTCTATTTCTTATTCTTCAATTCTTTTGAACTATAAAGAGGCTTTGTTTCGCCCACTTCATGTTGTCATGTATTGAGCTAAAATATAGTTGAGATGTGTATTTTTCTCTTTTGCAGTTATAATGAATGATAAATTCTAAATTGTAATAAGATATACGAGGGTTCTTTAACTTGTCTAACTCAACATTTTGAATGGTTATACTTGACTACAACAATTCTTATTGTTTCTTTGTGAGTGCCTTTTGTCGATGAGATGAGAAAATTATTCTGAAATGTTATAACGGATTTTACTTGCCTCTCTTTTTGTGTATGAGAGAGAGGGAGTCATAACATTCATTAATAAAATTCAAAATACCACAACATAATATATTTTAATTCGTATAAAAGAAAATTGTAATAGTAAATAAGAATTAAGCTTTCAAATATATTCAAGAAGTGGTGAAACACCATATCAATAAATTCTGATAATATATATGGCATAAAAATACAATCTAATATCAAATATTAAAATACTAACAAATAATTCAAATATATAAGAAATATAAATATACACCTTTTGATAATACCTTTCAATACTAGTATTAGTTTATAACATGTGATCGTTGGAGAGGGGATTGTAAATTAAAGAATGTCTCCACGAGTCAATGAATTTGCCTCGAAAAACTACAAGATTGAATCCTAATAACAATATCATAATTAAATACAAATATTTTAAGAAATAATATAAATATTTGTGCCACAGTGCAGCTACTAAGCAAAACAAAACTCGTCCACTGTGAAGCAGGCAAGATACGCTGGTGTTGCCATTAAAGCTGCCCCTGTAAACTCACAAAACAATTAAAAACCTTTCTGTAATCTGTGTCGGCAAGTATACGACAACGTGAATAACATGGAAGAGGTGAGGCGGTGGAAGTTACCACAATGTGGCGCTTGGTCAGCAGGAGATGGCGTGGAGTGCCTGCCATAATTAATTTACTTCTTCCAACATAATCTAACAACAATAAGAAAACAAAAAACTAATAATACAACTAATAGTAAAGTTAGATGCTTTTCGAACAAAGCCAAATGTTAAAATTATTTTTGGTGAAGGGAGCAGGTTTTTGATCTTTCATATCCGCAGCAGTTGCAGATGATGGGCCTGCAACAACCACATTTAGATGATGCTTGGAAAGTAGGAAGGACCTGCAACCACATTTAATATTAATCTTTCTTAAAAAAGAACCAGTCTCTTAATATAATTTTTTCTTCTATAGGTGGTCATAGTGATCAAGGAATAGGTCAGTTCACCAATAGAATAATATAAGAATATAAGATGCATATGATAGAGGATATTTCCAATGTGACATCCAAAATGATATACTCTATTCATATTGTAAACAATGTGGTTGAAAATGTAGAAATGTAATGTTGGAGAATTTCAAGATCAAAAAGTGTGAATTGATAACCTTCAACAAGTGAAATGATACACACAATAGGAAATCCATCATATACAATGATGAATGTGTAAATACAATGATCAACCTTGGATATATAGGTAAAGATGAGGAGGTAGGAAGGTAGGTATGAACAACTGACTAACCCTTCAAAGGTGAAATACTTGTGAACTCATTTGACAAGTGTGAGAGCAAGTCAAAAGTATGCATGCAATAGGTGTCTTTAAATGATGATGAAACATGTCTCAACCATATGAAGTGAGACAAAAGTATGAAAAAACCTAATTAAACTTAAGATGAGGAAGAATAGGTCAATCTAGAAATTTGATTAGCTAACTAGTTTGATAATGATTGTATTTACATTAGAACCCCCGCTTAAGTGCAACTTAGAGAGCAATGTATGCAAAAATGATGAGTCTCGGTTACTAGGTCATGTTGGGTATTCATGTGAAAATTTCCCAAAAATTGGAGTAAAGGAGAAAACCCCATGGGAAATAAAATTCCTCTCTAAGAGAGAAATGATGCAAATGAAATGAAATGTTCAAGTAAAGAATATACGTTATAGATAAAGGACTCATCATGACCCATGTAAATAAATGGTCCCACCATAAGAGAGAAAAGAGAAGGTCAATGTAACCCCCTAAAAAATGGAGAAGTAATGAAATCCATGTGAGTAAATGCTTCCTCCCAAAACTAATAGGAGAAGAGAAGCCATGCAATGTTCCTTGAAAATGATGCATTTAGTGTTGGTAGATGATAAAAAATAGATGCTAAAGAATATCTAGAATCACTTAACAACATTTCTCCCCTTGGTAGGAAACAACACCACAAATGTGTGCAAGATGACTTCACATTCCTGATAGGAAAATGTAGGAAGTAAGATGAAAGCCTTTGAATTTCATACATGATCCAAAGATTGATATCATACCCATGTTGTTTTTGAATTGTGCTCAGTTATCTCCAAGCTCATGCTAATTTGTAACAAATGTTAATAAGATGGATCAGGGACCATATAAGATTCAAAAATATGGGTCATGGATGTATGGAAACTTTTAGATCAATGTGAATCTAATATTTCTATAAATTATTTCATCATGGAGGATGATTGAGTCAGATAGGTTAACTAATGAATATATGCAAAAATTATCATAATAGAAGCTAATGTAGGTGAGAAAAGAGCAAGATCCAAAGATGGTAATGATGATGCAACTTCATCAAAGTTGGAATCAAAGATAAGATGAATTTCCTCAATGGTTTCATCTAAATCTAGAACTCGAGACTCTATATGGATGTAATGTTTAGTAGTTATATATCCCAATGTGGTAGATCTAGAATGATGATAGCAATGTCCTAATGCAAAGAATCACTGAAACTTAGGGATGAGTCAACAATGGATTCAAATGTAGCAACAAGTGAACTTTAGGTTTTCTAATCCTAAATAAAAGTTGGTTGAGATAATGTGACCTGTATGGGGAAAAAACTCATCCTCATGTTGAGTTCTCTCACAATATGTACATTTTATTTTGTAATTTCTAGACATGGTCTAATTATTATCAAATATCATTATGAAATATAAGCATACCCACCATAATGATTAGTGCTAAAACATGCCCCCCCCCAAAAAAAAAAAATGTGTAGGAGAAATTACATCTTTTTAAATATTTGATGTCAAATTGATTATTTATAATGCTTTGTGATTTTAAAAAATGGGCTATCCAAATCTTAAAAATACAAAAAAAAAACAAATTCCTTGCAAAAATTTTCTATGCATCAAAATTTTGATAACCAGGATTAAAGTTATGTCTCATTGAAATTCACTTACAAAATTAACTTCAAAGGCCAAAATGTATTATAATAGCACAATTTCCAAATTGTCTCAATGCTACATTGTTTATCATAGAAAGAGAATTTCATCAACTATTTACACTTCAAAATATGACTCCCCATTTACAAGATATACTTGAAAACGAGTAAAAAATCCCTTCTACAATCTTTGAAGAAGCTAATGGTTTATAGAAACCACTATCATAAATTTGGCGGCTAGTAATAAATATTAAGGTTAACTAACATATAATTGCTAGTGAACAATAAATGCATCACTTAAATGCAATATCACATGAAGTGGTATTTACACCAAATAAAAATTAATTTAAATGTAACCACATGGGGGAGATTAGATAGCCTTACAACACTTGAAGAGATTTTGACCTGGGCAATGGATGTCATTGAAGGGAGGTATCAATTAGATATTTTTCTTTCAGGTGTTCCTTTGGAAAATTTGGAATAGAGGGGGGTGCACATATGTTTTAGAGAAAATTAAATAAGAAGTATTTGCAAAATAATGTATCACAATAATGCACAAGGATGAGCATTTCCAACTAGCTCAGAGAGAAAGCCCAAGAGCCTAGAATCAAGCCACAAACTCTTTGATGTAGCTATAAATTCCTATCAAAACCCTTGATTGAGCTTTGGAACTTGAAATAAATATCTAACAATACCATGATCTAGATTTAATTTCTTACTTAGACCTAATCTGCCAAGTTTTTGACTGCCAATGTGGAGAGTCCATTGATAATATTTTAAACAAAAAATAATAGAAAAATAAAGTTTGGAATGAAAATAGATTCAATTCTAGGGCCAAAATAGGTATGTAGATTGTGAATTTTGATAGTTCACGGAGGCAGTTGAAGAGGTATTTGGATGGTGTGTGGAGGGGCGAGTAAAGGGATGTGATGGTGGGTGTATTTTGAATAGTGGATAGGCAATTGAAAGATGGTTGATTAAGTATATGGGATGATGGTGACATGAGAGAATATTAGGGGACCAAGAGAAACTAGCATTAATAGTTTCACACACCATAATAAAGGATGATTTTTGGGTTGAAGATATGATTTTAGATGTTGGGATTTAGTAATGGGTTTTTGGATTATAAATTTTGGGATATAGGGACCCAAAATATATTTAGGAGGTAGAGTTGGGATTGTTTATTTTGGAACCCAAAAGCATGTATGATTTTTAGGATAGAGATGTTTGGAGTTAGATGGATAAATTTGGGATTGAGATGCAAAGTTGGAAGCTCCTTGTGGATACATTTGTTTGATTGGGGGATCCAAATTATTTTTATACATTTCCTTTTTATCTATTTGTATTTTGGATTTGAATTTTTTATTAGGGATTTAGGAAAGCAAGTAACCTTTGAAGGGATGCATAGAAATTTAGAATTGGGTGCTCCTTGTGAATGCAATTCCTTTTTTTTGGGTGGATCCACATTATTTTTGTACTTTTTTTATTATTGGTGGACCTTGGTAGTATTTTAGAATTATTTTTATTTTGGATAAAATTTGACTTTGTTTATAATTGTTGACATGTTACAAAATGATGATCCTTGGAATTTTTTGGATTATTTCTTGATATATTTGTACATTAAAATATATTTTAAAGATGAAGGTATGGTCTAATGGGGATATTTATATTCAAATCCCACAAATTTGTGAGGGTTGCATCATGCTTGAACAAGTTTAATGATGTGTGTATTGAACTTGATTGGGGATTTTAGAAAACAGGAGGATAAGAGTAATGAATGGATTAGTGATGGAGGTGATGAGATTGATGAAAGTATTGGTGGTAGCAAGCTTGTGAGAGGATCTATGAAAGGTACCTAGTTTAATTTTGGAAGAAATTTCCAAGTATCTTTAGTGGATAAATGACCAAAACCTGCATCATGGGATATGTGTAATTGAAGCCCTATATTCCTATATTTTATTATATTTGAATGGGTTCTAGGATATTTTTCTCATGAATTCCTAATTAGTTAACTTGATAATAAATATTGTGACAAATATAGTTTTTTCAATAGGATACTTTTTGTTTTGAAAACAAGATTAAAATCCATTTTTAGATGGATAAGGAGTGATGGCTATTAAATATTACTTGATGGTAAGAAAATTAGATTTAATAAAGATGGAGGAACCAAGTTGATTATTATAATGGTTCATGGTTGGGTTCAATAAGGATAACTTGGCCTTGAGATGATAAGGGATCATGAAAGAAATTAGAAGGGATGATTGGATCTAGATTTGGATGAGGACATGTGTAGGAATATTTTGGAGAAAATTATTAAAATATGTATATTATTTTGGATAATATGAGTGAGGAGTGATTTTTTGTGTTGTTAACTATTAGTGCATGGAGGGATTCTTTGAGTTGCATGCATGGATGGAAGAGGTGTTTTTTTAGTTTATGAAATTTAGATTCAATGTATTTGAGGGATTTGGAATCAATGAATGTATAATCAATGAGGATTTTGGATGGTATGGGAATAGTGATTTTATGGAATGGAATGGGATTATTAATATTATGTGATGGCATACATTAATAATATTACATGGGATGAAACACGTGAGGATTAGTGATTTTATGGGATAACATAGGATTAGTGGCATTATGGTACGACACTTTTGGTGTTTTGTAGTCTATGGTCCTTTGCTAATAGTCCTTGGAGAAAATATTTAAATGTAACTTTATTTGATAGGTTTTTGGATTGAGATGGATTAAGATGTAAATTTTTTGAGGATGAAATGTTAGCATAGTAGGTTGATGTTACAATACACTCTTGTAAAGAGGATATTTAAGATATGAATGGGCATTGAGGGAATCCTTGGATGGAAGATTGGTTTCCCTTGTTAAGGGTGGGGGGAGGATGACCAATGGAAATGCAAATTTTTAAGATAAAAATTCAAGGGGAGCGTGTATCAAATGATTATAAGGTACCTAATAATTTACTCATTATATTATCTTAGTATATATAATATATTATTTATTTTGTATGAGAATGATCAATAGATGTGTTTTTTGTTTCAACATAATAGCTTGTGCTAGTTGGTTCTCAGTTTTCATAATTGATGGATGAGCGATTGGATCTTGTTACAATATTTCTTAAAGAATGATATTTAAGTATTTATGAGGTAATTCCTAAGGATAAACAACTTATAGGCATTAAGATTAGTGATATAGCTTGTTCTAGTTGGTTCTCAGTCTTGAAAATTGATGAGTGAATGATTAGAGATGGAAAGCTTTATTAAGGAATGAAATCCAAAAATTAATGAGAGAATCCATCTTAGTCGACATGATTCTCTTTATCATCACATTGGGGTTTATATTATTCTTGATTGAAACTTGAATTTAGAATCATCATCATCAAAGAATGGATGTTTACATTCACAAGAAGACTCACCAAAATAGGATGGATTTGAATTTGAGGTGGAATTTTATGGAGGTTAGATTAGATTAGGATTGGATTGTATTGGATTAGAGATATATGGTTTTTTGGATTATTTTGATTTAGATTGATTATATTATAGGATGAACTATTTAGGATTTGATTTTAATTAGGATGAGTGGATGAGAGTTGATTGAGATGCCTAGGATTTTAATAATTCTTTATTTGGATTTGATTACAAGTATAGGGTGTTGGATTAGAATGAATATTGGATTATGGATGTGAATTAAAAATTAATGAGGGAATTTTTTCAAATTAGGATGGGGGTTTGATTTTATATTTAAATTATGTACTAGAATGAGATGGATCAAGGATAATTGGTTAAAATAAATGAAAATGGGGTTTTTTGGTTGTCTTGAATTATAAGAGGATTTGTGTATGGTCTTATCAAACTTGAATTTTTCACTTGATCATTGGTGATTGCAATTTTTTAAATTTTGGACATAAAGGTTATGCAATGGTTTTCCAAAAGAAGAAATATCAATAACATTGTTTAAAGTTTGTAAAGAAGGGGGTTATCTCTATATTTGCACAAGAAAACACAAAAATAAATTTAAAAACCTATTTTATTAAAGTGGAAGTACAATTTTTTTGTGGTCTCACCAATATACAATCTACCACATTACAAATATATAGGGAACACAAATGTCATGATGTCTTCTTCACACCCTTTACCATGCATGCTAAGGCCTTGTTCACATTGAAAACTATCTCAACAAGTTAAAATTACAAATGTGAGCAACTTTTAAGGGCTAACCACTTACTAGTGCATTATGAAAAATAGATTGTTAAAAGATCTCATGTAGGCTTAAATATGATGTATAAGGGATATCTTTTATATAACCAAAGTTATGTGAGGCTTGTATCCATAAAATAAAAGTTGGTATATTGAATATCTTGGTATGAGAGGACAACCAACTCTCCTCCACCATTTTAAAATTTATTAAGTTCTTAAAAGATTAGCCTAGAATGATAAATTTCCTTTCCAATGGGTGAGTTTTTTTACACTCCCCCAAATTTATGTACCCTACCAAAATAGAAAAGGTCCAAGTCACTCCATGAGGTGATGAATTTAGGAATTCCTAGTAAAAGGAATGAGATCCAAGTGTTTTTAATTCCCTAGATCACCTTATAGTACAAAGGAAGAGCATATGGTTTAGCTAGTGTGTATTAGTAAAATATTTTTTTATTGCTTTACATTGGAATTAAATAGTTTTAAATTAAATGTACTTTATTAATATTCAAGAAAGTAAGACTATTTTAAAAATTAGATAATAAAATATTTAACTAAGCTAAACATGAGAGAGATTAATAAAATATAGTTTACAAAATTCTAGAATATGAGATTATATAATTTGGTTTTAGAATCATAATAAATAATAAAAATAAATTATAACTAAAGTTTGGAGGCTACTATACCATACTTGATCTCTTTGAATGAACAACACAATGTGCTAGCATCTTGTATGATCAAAAAATTAAAGGTATTATTCTACCCAAAAATATAACCTACACATACAAAAAAAATGTGATAGAATTAGTAGTGGCCAAGATAATAAAACTATCAACATAGAATATTATTTTTGTCAAACCCTATTAATTGCACAAACAGAGAGAACAGTATCTCAGATGCCAACTACAACACCCCCAACTAGAGGCAGACCCCCCAAAAGCAAGAAAACTCAGGACAAAATAACCACTGGTATACAAGCCAGATTGGATAAAAACATTAGATTGAGGAACACTTTCTTCTCTCTTTGAGAACAATGAGAGTCCTATCATAGAATGTTAGGGGCTTGAACATCCCTAACAAAAGACACTCGATAAAGTATCAAGTTGACTCTAGTGAAGGAAGAATTGCTATGCTTCAAGATACAAAATTCACTAATGGCCAAGCACAAAAAGTCTTCAACAAATGGAAAAAATGGAAATTTATACATTCTCTAGCACAAGATGCTTCAAGGAGCCTAGCAGTGTCATGGAATGACATAAATAACTAGGTGTAACTAATCTTCTCAATGCAACACCGGATTCTCATGAGGATAACTTCCTTTGACCTAAGTTTCTAGATCATTAATGTTTATGCACTTACATCAACAATCAAGAATGGGATGCTTTATCCTCAACCTTATCAAACCTAAAAGAGGAGAAAATATTGTTGGGAGGGGATTTCAATGCAATCTTACATCACAATGAAAAAAGGGGGCATAATCCCCCCAAAGGTTGTGGATGACTAAAAAGACTCCATATCAAAAAATAACCTATTAGACTTTCCTCCCAAAAATAGAACATTTACATGGACAAATAGGAAAAAATATTTATGCTTAATTGCAAAATGGTTGTACATATTTTTAATCTTTGTAGATTGGCTGCAAAAGAGCCCCTTTGGAGTCATTTATCCTTCCAATTTTAGGCTCAGATCACTTCATCATACAATTTCCCCTAGCTTCACAAATATTCCACCCTATATCATATTTCAAGTTCTAGGAAATATGGTTTAGAGATCCCTATTTCCTACCTCAACTCAAGCGTTGTTGAAGGCATCATATAAAATTATAAGAAAATCTTGTTGAAGGTTAGTTCAATACACATATTTATTGACTAGATATTTGGTTTTAGTTTATTAAAACTATTAAGTGCATATGTATTTTAAAACGTATTATTTTATTGAGCTTAATTGCTTAAAGCATTGAGTTCTCAGTGTGGAGACCCAAGTTCAAATCCAAATGGAACATCTAATATGGAATTCTAAGTTGTGACTCTTGGTCAACTAGGCTTCTAATGTGGAGGTCATTTCTAAATAAGTGGAATTCTAAGTTGTGGATCTTGGTAAATTCCATAGGTTTTTTCTTGTCTAGTTGCTCAAAAGGAGCTGATATTAGTCTCATGGTTGTGAGCTTGTATTGGTCTCACGTTAATGCTTGTATGAGTATTTAAATATTTGTAAACAAATTAACAATATAAAAAAGTACATTTTTTTTTGCATATGTGTGTATGCTTTCATGTACAAATCATTTAATCTTGATATTATCATAAATAAAAATGATAAAATCTATAATTTAGATGCAATCTTCAGTACTCTCTACATTACCTCTATCTCATTCTAGTTATCAGTTGCTTCTCAATTTTTAATTCAACTCCATCTCAAATCTCTTCTCAAAAAATAAAACTTTGAATAAAAGACCTTTTTTTAAAATACCACTCTTAAATTAACTTTTCCATCTTGAAAGCATCCAAGCTATGTCGGAAATTAAAACTCTGAATTTATACAAGTTGCACCAGTAAATTCTCAAAAAAAAAAAAAAGTTTGAATGGTTATAGTAACCAATGGTTTTCAAGGGCAAGTAGTGTGAACAACCATTAGCAATTGAATATTTTAAAACTATATCTCTTATACTATACTATGATTTCTTAATAAATCTACTCAAGAAATAAAAAAAATTAAGACAATGTATTCTGAGCCAACAACAGCATTGAGAATAAAAATTTGTATCAAGTATTATTCTTTGTGTGATAATATTCAAAAATTGCATGCATATACAAAGAAAGAATTTGATTGAAAGATTGTTGTCTAAGGAAGCTAAAAAAAGAAAAGACTACACATGCATACTATGTGCATGGTTGTAGCAAGTTAACAATAGTTGTAACTACACTGTCAATAAAGCAAACTAAAACTAAAAAGAAAAACTATGCTTACTTAATTGCACATACAGTTTTATTATGCATAAAAAAGAAAACTAAAAACTATTGATTGCATGTGCATTGATCATGCATCATGCATGTATTGCATAAAAAAACTAATTAAAGAAATAGTGAAATTGGAGTTTGGCGGTGGAACTGAAGCATTGATCATGTATCCTTCAATCTCCCCTGCATGAGCAGCGGGGATGAGTTCCAATTGATTCCTCAAAGCAACAAAACTAGTTGTAGGTAGAGCTTTGGTAAAAATATCAACAACTTAGTTGTAGGGAAAAAATGTAATTCCACTATCCCATCTTGAACTAAATCTCAGATGGAGTGATGTTGAATCGCAATGTGTTTCGATCTAGCATGAAACATTGAATTTTTGGTCATTGCAATGGTACTGCTATTATCACAATAAATAGTGGTTGGATAAACCTAAACCAATTGCAAATCTTCTAAAATTCATTGAATCCATATGCTGCAATATACTCTACTTCTGCGGAAGAGAGAGCTATGGTTGCCTATTTTTTACTACACCATGAGACAACTCTAGAACCAAGTGAGAAAATAGAACCAGATGTTGATTTTCTATCATCCACTGAAACAACCCAATCAAAATCTATGTAACCAACTAGCTAAAACTTCTGTGTGGGAGAATATTGAATGCCAAAATTGTGTGTACCACTCACATACCTTAAGATTCTTTTTGTAGCACGCCAATGAGACTCATGTGGATCCGACATGAACCAAGAGATGAGGCTCACAACATACATAATATCAGGTCTCATTGTAGTGAGGTACATGAGGCTCCCAATTAAACTTCTATATAAAGCAGCGTCCACTTTGGAACTTGCATCTTTCTTGGTTAATTTATCACCAAGGGCTATAGGAGTTGCAACTACACTGCATGACATCATTCTAAACTGCTTCAATAGATCAACCACATACTTGGTTTGAGAAATGGATATACCTTCAAATTGTTGTTGCACCCCCACTCCAAGAAAATAATGCATGCTCATCCCAAATCTAACATCTCAAATTCTTGTTTCATTTCTACTTGAAATTTCTCCATGAGAGATGGAATATTACCTGTATAAATGAGATCATCAACATAAAGGAAAATAATGAGAATATATTTACCAATATGTTGGATCAATCCTTGCATACCAAGCATGAGGTGCTTGCTTCAACCCATAGAGAGTTTTTTTAATTTGTAAACCAAATGTTCTTTTTCTAGAATTTCATAACCAATAGGCTATCCCACATAGGCTTCTTCATCAATATAATTATTTAGGAGGGTTGATTTTACATCCATCTAATAGACTGGCCACTTGTGTTGTGTAGTAGTAGCCAATATAATCCTTACTGTATCAAATCTTGCAATTGGAGTGAAAGCATCTGAATAATCTACTCCAAGCATTTGTGCAAATCCCTTGGAAACTAATCTTTCCTTGTGTTTATTCATTGAACCATCAACATGATATTTCATCTTATAAATCCATTTGACACCAATCACCTATTTGTCTTTAGGAAGTTGCACTAATTCCCATGTATTGTTTTTATCAATTGCATTCATCTCTTCATTCATAGCATCAATCCATACTTGTTCTTTCATAACTTCTTCATACACAGAAGGTTCAACTTGAATGGTACTAAACAAAGAAAAATTGGCAAATAGATTCACATTAGAACTCCTTTGACAAATTTCATTTAAACTTCGTACCTTTCATGAAGAGCTTGGACTTGATTGTGGATTGGAACTATCACTTGAAGAGGAACTTGGTGAACTTGGGCTTGAACTTCCACTTGAGCTTGTGGGGAGAGGAGGAACATGATCATCTTCAAAACCCATGATAAGTGGTGTAGTTTTTCTATCTCCTTGTTGCCTTTTCCATACTCCCCCTTCATCAAAAACCACATCCCGACTAATAATCCATTTCTTTGTGTCAAGGTTATAGAATTTATATCCTTTTGTGGAATCAGAATAGCCCACAAAGATACAAAGATGGGATTTTGCATCCAACTTCTTCTACTTCTAAATTGGAACATGAACATATACAAGGCAACCAAATACACGAAAGTGAGGTACTGAGGGCTTGTGTCCACTCTAGGATTCCTTTGGAGTGATATTCTGAAGCAATTTTCTTGGGCTTTGATTCAAAATATAAATTGTGGTGCTATTGAAACTCCCTAATAGTAATTAGGAAGGTTTTTGAAATGCAACATACTTCATGCCATCTCCATAATGGTACGGTTCTTCCTTTCTACAATACCATTTTGCTAGGGAGTATAAGCTATCGTGACTTGTCTCTGGATACCATGAGTGTTACAAAAATCAGCAAACTCTTTAGAAGTGAATTCTCCCCCTCTATCTATTCTGAGTATTTTAGAGAATACTCGTTTTGTTTTTCTGCCATAGCATTAAAGTGCTTGAAGCATTCAAATGCCTAGATTTTTTCTTAAGAAAATAAACCCATGTGTGGTGTGAGAAATCATCAATAAATATCAAAAAATAAATATTCTTACCCAAAGATTCCTCTTGCGCGTCACCACAAATGTCACTATGCACAAGCTCTAGAGGAGATTTTTCCCTCCATGACTTGTTCACTGGAAAACTATCTTGATTATGCTTTCCAAGTGCACACCCTGAACAAACTTCTTCTTTTTCTTGAATTGCAAGAAGTCCTCTCACCATGTCTTTCTTATGAAGAAAACTCATTCCTTGAAAATTCAAGTGACCATACCATTGGTGCCATAACCACGAATCATCACCAAATTTTACTTGACTCCTTATAGATTCATCTAATTTGACAAAGAGATCAGATTTATCTGTCATATGATTTGAGCAAACGCTATCCAAGAACCAAACATCCTTTTGATGTTCTTTTTCCAAATTGCAAGTGAAGAATGTAGAGTGTTTTGCTTCTTCAAAAGACTCTTCCGTATAGTTGGCTCTTGACTTATTCAAGTCAGATTTTTTCTTTCTACATTCAGATTCATAGTATCCATACCTTTCACAATATTCAAGTCAATTTTTTTCTTTCTACATTCAGATTCATAGTATCCATACCTTTCACAATATTAGCACTAGATGCTTCTACGATCCACAAAATTTCTTCCTCTTCCTCTTCCTTTGCCATGTCCTTTGGATGTAGAAGACTCCCTTTGAGATTTGTTTGATTGGGAAGAGTTTGTAGATTTTTCTTCAAAACTTACAGTAGTCTGGAAGGCTTGAACTAGGTTCTCTATAAAACTTTGCATACACTCCTCATGAGATTGCAAATAACCTATCAACTCTGCAACTTTGAATGAGGTTAGATCTTTACTTTCTTCAATGGCTATCACCATTGGATCAAACTTTAGAGGAAGGAATCTCAAAAAAAATACAAGTTTTTTTCCCCTTACTGTTAAGATGATTCACAATACTTTGAGCCCGAGCAATAAAATCTTGAATGAACTCAGTTTCTTTCATCCTTAAATTTTCAAAATCTCTTCAAAAGGTTTGAAGTCTTACCATCTGATTTTGTCATATCCTTGGTATGCAGTTTGTAAGGCCTCCCATGCATCCTTTGACTTTGTCATACCAGCTATAGGGGGAAAAATTGACATATCCAATGCAGATTCGATGGCAAATAGAGCTCGATTGTCCTTCTTTTTGTCCTCTTTCAACTGAGTTTGTTGATTTGCAGTTAAAGCATTTAACACATTCTAATCTGCAGGTTTCCTTCTACTAATTCCCATAGATCTTGGGATAATAGTAGGGTCTTCATCTTTATACTCCAATGATAATATTTGTCTCCAGTAAACAGCGGAAGCTGAAATGAAAAATTGTCATAATTTGCCATTCTAATATTTCTTGGAGAGAATCATTAACCTGCAGTTGCCTGCAAAAAAAAATTCTGCAATATACCAATTAAAGATTTTAAAACTACAGCTCTTATACTATACTATTATTGCTCAATAAATCTGCTCAGGAAATAAAAAAACAAAGAACAATGTATTCTGACCGAACAACACCATTGAGAATAAAAATCTGTATTGTATTATTTTCTGTGTGATAATATTCAAAAACTGCATACATATATAAAGAAAGATTCTGATCAAAAGATCGCTGTCTAAGGAAGCTAAAAAAAGAAAAGACTGCACATGCATACTACGTGCATGGTTGTAGCAAGTTAACAATAGAAAACTAAAAACTGTTAATTGCATGTGCGTTGATCATGCATCATGCATGTCTTGCATAAGCAAACTAATTAAAGAAACGGTGGAACTGAAGCGTGGATCATGCATCCTTCAAAAACAACAAAAAAACAAAAATGCAAATAATGGACAACAGATCATATTAAAGATAGATGCTCTGTAATGGGTGAGATTTAAATGTCAAGGTTAGTAGCTTATGGCCTATTTAGTTGTTGTAAGAGTAGCCCATCTTTCAGACCAACAGCATTTGGAGACGATGGAGCTGCTTCGGCATTCTGGGGCATTTGCAGTGGTGGTCGCAATCATCATCTTTGCCTTGCAACCGACCGAAGCGGCAGCGAAGTTGAAAGTACGAAAGCAAAACATAAGCAATTTGCATTTCTATTTGCATGACGCAGCTTCGGGACAAAACGCGACGTCCGTGGAGGTGGCGTCCGCTCCATCTACCAATACTCCGCCCGCTTTCTTCGGATCAATACTGGTGATTGATGACCGGCTGACAGAAGGGCCTGAACCCACCTCCAAATTGTTGGGTAGAGCACAGGGTCTCACCGCCCGGGCCAGTCAAGAGAATCTTCAACTGCTAATGGCGATCACTTATGTTTTTAAGAGTGGGGAGTTTAATGGAAGCACACTCGCCATGGTGGGGCACAACGCTGTGTTTGACGAGGTTAGGGAGATGCCCATTGTGGGAGGAAGCGGGAAATTCAGGCTGGCTCGAGGGTATGCCCTCGCTTATACACACTCCTTCGACCTCCAGACTGGCAATGCAATCGTCCATTACAATGTCACTGTGCTTCATTACTAGTATTAGTTATCCTGATTGATGCTCTATCCTCCGTTGGGGAGCATGAATTAAGTAAGTTTTTTCTCTCTTTCAAATAATCGATTTGTGTGGCAGAAAATGCCGTGAGTTTAACTTTGTTTAAGGATGACTTTTGTTTCTTGCATTAGCTTTTATTATCTCAATGGGTGTTATGTTGTTTTTCATATTCTAGTTCATCTTCATCCAACATACTAGTAGCTATTCAACAATATTGTAAATTCTATCGATAATCAAAGATGAAAAATTGAAGACTATCCATTAGGTTGGCTTGATTGGATTGTATCCAAATTATGTCAAGTTAAAATGTTGGTTGTCCTTGATTTTAGTTATAGTTTACCTACACATTTAATAAGAAAGTAATTATGAATAGAATTAAAATACATTCATTATACTATTCTAGTGACATAATATAGATTTTAACAAAAATTATAGAACATTATTTAGAAAGTATGATACTAATATTTGAAATTGAATATTATCAACTCTTATAAAAAATTATATCTTCTAAATAGTAAATGAATACCTTAAAAATAAAAGATCAAAGTGAGTCCAAAAATAAATAAAAAATGATGGAAATGGATTTTTCACCTCTACACAATTTTTTGTAATGAAAAATATTATAAACCATGTGTTTCTATCATGTAAAAGATAATGGGAGAAATAGCTATCAAAATATAGCACTTTATTTATTTTTCTTATCATCATCCCCATAATTCGTTCACTTATAAAATTTTACATAAATATACAACCATAGAAACATGCAAGTGTCAAAGTACAAATCTAATAAAAATGAATCAAATCATTGAGTTAATCCTTCAATTTGATTAATATAATCACATTAATCACTCAAGTTAACTTTAACAAGTGTCATAGAAAAATGAAAAATAATGAAAATCAATTTAAATATATGTACTTATGGAAAGGATATTGCACAACATATTGTTCTGACTCTAATCCAACGAAATCCTCAAATTTGTTGTATAGTAATTAACATATGAATAATATAATTTATATTCCTATAGATTCTTTAAATTTTGAACCCAATAATGGATAACTTAGAAAAATAAGTACAATTATTTGTTTCCTATCTTGTAGTAGGAAGCATGAAAATAGCAAGACAACAATTCAAATTATTGTCTATTGCCTACAAAAATATTGGTTCCTTTAGAAATAAAATAAAATAAAAATCTCTTAATTACTAATATTTAATATTATTGTCACAATTTATGATATCTACATATTATGATTTCGTAAGATTTTATGGTAAGAACAAAGAGACATCCACACATTCATCTAGTTTTATTCCATCTCTTCTAATTTGAACCTATTTTCCTTACCTATTGTCAACCTATTAGGAAGTACTAATAGTAAAACTTTTTTCTCAAAGGGGGGGAGGTAGAGGACGATCTTAAGAAAAGGAGAAATGGTAGTGCAAAGGTTGAAGAAGGTTTGAGAATATTGGTGAAGATTGATGAGTTTGGTCACTAAAAAGGAGGAGGGTGATGTGTTCTCTATTGTTATCAATATTTTATATAAGATAGTTTCTCTTTTGAGAAATCTCATAGACTTAAAATTTAGGCCTAGGTAATGAAAGTAATATAGTTAAATATTAATGGAAAAAGGAGGTTCTTGTTTATTCAAATTCACCACTTATGCCACTTGAATATTTTCTCTATCCAGTATCTATTAATATCTTTATATATATATAAAGAAGATTTGGAGGAGATTTTTTATATTATACAATAAATACATTTAAGACAATGATGGTGTTGATAAAATATATTTCTATTAAATATCATGCTGGAAAATAATAAATTCTAATGTTTTCCATAATTCAAATATATTGTCTTTAATGATATTGAAGAGGTTTTAGATGACACATAACCCTCACAAAATGAACTTATTTTTTTTGATTGACAAATTTTGGCAAAAGGAAACAATTTTAAGAGAAATTAAAAATTACCATGATATGGTTTTTAGTGTCATATTTTTTGGAACTAAATTTTAGAGATTGAAAGTTCACACAAGACACATATTATCTAATTACATTTAATCTAGTTGTAAAGGAAAATAACATTTTCCTATGGTTAATCTAGGATAATCTAATAAGATACATATACACAAGTATAAGTTAATGTAGTTTAATTAATGGTATCTATGAGAGTGATAGTTGAAAAAATGTTATGCTATGAAATTAAATGTTGAGGGATGAAGGTACTTGGCTCTAGGATGACAAAAATGGAATGGTTTTGATGTCGCACTAAATTCCACTTCTCCCAAGATTAAAATGGAAACTTTATATTTATACTCTACCTTAAAATTAGAATGGTTTTTTAATTCCATGAGGGGTTGAGTCCATAACTTGTTGTTATTTTTTGTGGTTGAATATCTCATCTAGTACAATATACAATATCTTTCTAATTCGCTAGATTCTTTATACTTTATTGAATTTCAAATATCAGAGGTGTTTAGAAACACCTAAGGGAGATTGATACATCATAAAGGTTATGTTCTATTAGGTTGAATCCCTTGATATGATTAGATATAGAGTCATTAATAATCAAGAATAAAAATATTTAGATATGTAAATGCTCTAGAATGATGTAATATTGATTTATATATTCTCTTTAGGTGCCCCAACCAAAGTGTTCCTAGAATTGTCTTCCTTAGATGCAAACTATTTTTAATGAATTTTTGATATGGGAGATTTTTAAAATGAATACAATTGAATGTATTCAAATGTAAAAGTACATAGCATTAAATCATTCCAAACATGTGTCAAGTTAGCTCATGGTGGGGAAGGAATGAGAGGGAATCAAATAAATTTAAATTTGAAACTTAATTTTTTGGGGTGAGATTCATCGGTGTGGGATTGATCCTACATCAACAATATTCACTTGGGACATGAAATCAATAATATATATGTGAATAAATAGATCTATAGATATGGATGGCTTAATAAACATCAAATATGTGGAAATATGTGTGAATGTGGATAAGATGGAGCTAGTTATGGGGAAATTTTTGAATGGAGAAATATAACAACATGGGAGAATGAGTCAAACTTAGTACAAGAGTGTTTTATTTTTTATATAAAATAGTATTAAATCATTCCATTACAATGGATCCAAAACGAAATGGGAATTTATATAGATATACAACTCAAACCTTATATTGTGTCATCACTTTGAGGTGCATTTGATTCCTATTATGATCATGTAACTCTAAGTATATAATCACTCACAAAAATTAATATAAAGTAAATATGCCAACCAAAAAGATAATATTGGATCTATAAAGTAATAACTCTTTTTTAGGAAAGGTTTTGTGTAGCTTTCATAAAATATTAATATTTTGTAAAGTAGTAGCAAGCCATGCTATCAGTAGATAAATATTTTCCTACAAATTTATGTAATATTTGAAATTGTATTTAATGTATATGTGGTGGGATTGTTAGTAATAGGATTGTAGAGAAATGTATAATAAAATGAATGGAAAAATAAGATATAAAATATAACACAAAAAATAGACATATATACATGGTTCACCCAATATGGGTTACATCCATAGAGAAAAAACTAGTCCTTCCTTTATTTCATCCAACAAAATGAAGGGACATGACCTACAAAAAAAATATTGTAACTTCCTCTTCTCTCTTTCATAATCTCCTCTCACAATACAATACCATACATAGTCATAATATAATGCTCTCATAAAGGGGTTGCTTTCTAGGGAAAGAAAAACCAAAATAATATCTATTGTTAGATCTATGACCTAATGATGAATGGTCCATATTTACAATGAATAAATAATAAATCAAATGGGGCTTTTGGGAGTATTTCCCCTGAACCTTGGATGCGATACATGACCCTTGGACTCCCCATCAAGGGGATGGTCCCCTTGGACCCTACAGGGGGTACCTCTATACCCCCTATGTTGAAATGATCTCAAGAACCAATAAGATCAATCTCCATAACCAATAATCTCCCACTTGGAGACTAGTCACAACAACTCCAGGAAGATAATTGGGCCCCACAAACAAGGATATGGAAGGTCACATGAAGACATGTCATATTGAGCATAATATTTGAATTAAGGGTCATATTATTTTTACTTAGAAGTTGTAATCAATCTTAGATATAAAGCCAAACTTCAACAACCACATTATAAATGTCACTTGGGTGCATTGATTAGAAAATAATACTTTAATTTATTAATCCTTGTCTATTTATGGAGTGCTTTGAATTGGACATTTGTGTGAAGGAAGAAATTGGAAGGTAGGGTTGTTCTTTAAAGTCTTCTCCATGATTGAAGAGTGGTTATCTCTTATTGTTCTTGGTTGTCACATTGTATTATGGATATTGATGTATGACTACACGATGCTATTGTATACTTCATAATTTGAGATTATTGTTTGAGATGATAATTCTTCATATTTCTTAAAAATATTCTCTTATTCTTGTTAAAATACAAATAGTTTGACATTATATTTTTATGGATTTTTTGTTAATAATACATTAGGCACATGCTTTGGAGACTAATATTTTCTTGAAAGGATTTATCCAAGGTATATCTTATTTTATTTCTTGGAAATTTGTTATTTAATTTATCTTACATATTTTTTTGTTAGCTTAATGTGATTTCCAATCATTATTAGTTAGGCTAACATGTTGAGGTTTGGTGCTTGTGTTAGATTTTTTATATTTGCTATATAAGTTAGTTGTATCTTAGTTGATCCATTGGAGGAAGGTTATTTTACCTATGTATTAATCTAGTTATTAGTGGGAATATCTTACATAATTTGATTCTTTTTTAGGTATAAAAAATGAAAATCACTTCACAAAAATAAAAAATAGAGATTGGAAAAGGTTTCATAGAATTTATGGACTGAGTAATTTGATGATGTAGAAGCTTTTGGAATGACCCCTAAAGGAATGCTATGGGTTCATGATATTTGGATTTTTTATTTCCTCATATGGACTTCATGTGTTATTTTTTAGGTAATATTTCTAGTAGTTCATCTTGTAATCTTAATATGAAAAGTGTCATCCATCCATGTAGAGTTTCTTTGCATCTTGTTCTATATATAGAATGGATCTTTCATTAGTAAAGAGGATGGAATAGTGAGGTAATATGCCTCTACATTGTATACCACAATTATTTGAAGAAATAAAATTATTCCATGTTATTTGTCATTTTTGTTGTAATGCTTATTTTTTGGTTATTTTACATGAATGGATGATTATTTTTATAATTATATCCTTTGTGTTGATATATTTCTTTAAGAAGAATTGTGCTGTTGTAATGCTTATTTTTTTGTTATTTTACATGAATGGATGATTATTTTTATAATTATATCCTTTGTGTTGATATATTTCTTTAAGAAGAATTGTGCTAAGGGTTAATATTATCTGTGTACTTATTTGCAATATTGAACTGTTCATTCATGTCAATTTATATTTAAGGAATACTATAAATATTATATAAATGCAATGAGGAACAGTGATTTTATAAATGATTATTAATTAGGATTATGTTAGCTTAAGCCATGTTCATCAATTTTACCATTGTACAAGACAATGATATATAACTTAGACCACTAGAACAATTATTGTAAAGGAAAAATGATGGCAATATATGATGACTATATTTCCTTAAATAGGCATAATTCAATCCATAGAGGATACATTCCAACACACTCATATTCAAAGAATGATAATCGATAGATAAGTAACTTTATTTTATTCGTACTTGATCGTTAAGGGTATAAGGAACATACAAATAGTTTCCTAAATATTAAAAATCCTTGATTGATTTGTATGAATATCTTATCTAATTTACACTATGATTAGACTATTTCTCACATAAAAATATAACATGCATTAATAGGTCTACCCCCTAGGTTTTGCATAACCTAAAGTGTAGGTGGGGATTGATTGTTATCTCATTCATTGGCCAGCCTCCTACCAATATTTGAGCATAAGAATTCACAAATCCTTAGAATTTATTTGAAGTATGTTGAAGAACCAATGAATTACATTAGAAGGCAGCTCACTTTATCAAATGTAACCTCAAACATATTAAAATTACCTTACACCAATTAATTATGCATATTTTGGCAATTGATCAACAAGCCACCACCAAATTTGAGAATTATCTACCACATATTTTTAGACATACACATTAACTATGCCAAAATAATAGTTTTCTAGGTTGAAGAGGATATATAATGCCTTGTTCCAAAAAGGTCCCAACCATGAGTAGTGAAATTCAATCACCATTTTAGATAAATAAATTATGTAGAAACTCCTCCACACCCTAATTCATGATCATGACTTAATTTTTTTTCTATCTAGATAACTTAACATGAGGAAAAAACTAGAAATCTATAAATATCAATATTTTACAAACAAAGAAAGTTAAGGTTCAAAAAAAAATTATTGACCATTGTAAAAAATATACTTACAAGGAGGGTCTTTGAGAAATTGTGTAGTCCATCAGAGAAAATTTATTATTGGTGGTATAAGGACATCCTTAGATTCCCACCTTGAAAAATATCATAGCTATATTTTTAAAACTTGTGTGACTAGACCACCATGAAATAACCAAAACCTCATAATTTTTGGCCCATTTACTTGATCAAAGAGTAATGTATCTTTCAAATCCAAATTACTCAAAGATTATGTTGCTACATCAAAATTTTGCTCACAATTATCATGTTTTCTTTGTAAGAAAATTAGATAGCAATGAAGTTCAATGTAGGAAAGGAAAAATAAGCAATATGGATTTCTATTTTTATGACAATGTGATGAGTTATTTTTTTGAAATTTGAGCTATAAATAAGATATTTATGTTATTAGTGGGAATGTTGGGGTAAGTGCACAAATGTGGGGGGAACAAAAAGGGGTCTCAAGTGGCCACTTTTAAAAAAATTAGGAAATACTAACATTGGATGAGAAATAGAAGATAGTTACACTCAAAATTTGAGGATGCAATGAAACTAAGAGTCATAGTTATTTGAATCTACTTTTTAAACTAATATTTTTTTGAAAATGGTAAATATTAAGGGGTTCAAAAAGGGGGACCACACAAAGTGGCCCTATTTTTTCAAAAAATGTAACATAACATCTAGTATGCTCCCCTTTAACTTAATTTTTAGTATTTCAAAATTTGCTTCAGTGATAAATTAGCTAACACCATGTAGTTTAAGCCTAATTTTTTTGCTAATTTTTTAATGAATATATTTTTTTTACTAATTTTCAAAGTGGAAACATCTTGAAAAATAGAAAATTGAGCATTGTCCCCCCTAAAAATTTTGAAAATTGACCAAAAATCACTTTTTTGAATATGTGTAGAATGGGGTCTAGTTTCTAGAAATATAATTTATTTGAAATTTTGATGAACAATTAAAAAATAGTCAAAAATACCACATATTGGTTTTTGACAAAAAAATAAATACACTAACAAGAGAAATTAAATATGAAAACCTTAACATACTCAAAATGTGAAAATAATTACATTGTTAGAAATAAATGAGAGATCTTAACAATATCATGTTATTTTTTGACTTGACATTTAAACATGTGTGAACCTTATGGGGAGCACACTCGAGATTATGTCAATTTTTTTATTATTTGCAAAACATGTCTTTGGACACTAAAAAGTTACTCCAAACCTTTGGTTTGGAAGCCCAAGGAAAATCCAAGCCAAAGGCTTTATAATTTCCAAAGAAAAATAAAGAACATGAGGGATAGATGAATTTTGAAATCAAAAAATAACGTGAGTGTATTATAATGCACTCGTGTTATTTTTTTTAAATGAAAAATCATCTATCCCTCACATTCTCTCTCCCACTCTCTACCTATCATTCCCTCTCTCAATCCCTATATTTGCACTCTCTCTATCCCCCCTCTCTAGATGTCTCCCTCTCTAACTCCCCCTCACTCTTTAGCCATATCTCTTTGTTCTTCTCTCTCTCTTCTCTCCCCCCCCTCTCTGGTCCTTACCTCTCTCTTTTTCAATTGAGGGTATATAGTTTAGGATTGAGGGTATTAGGTTTAGGGTTGATAGTATAAAGTTTACGGTTTAGGGTATAAGGTTTAGGGTTGAGGGGTTATAATATATGATTTAGGGCCTAGGGTAGAGGGATAGTGTTTAGGTTTGAAGGTATAGGGTTGAGTGTATAGGGTATATGGTTTAGGGTATTGGGTACATAGGTTTGATGGTATAGGTTTTACGATGGAGGGTATAAGGTATAGGGTTGAGAGTTTATGGTTTATGGTTGATGGTATATTTTATAGCTAAGGGTATAAGGTATAGGGTATAGGTTATAAGGTATACAATTATGGTATAGGGTTGAAGGTATTAGGTATAAGGTTTATAAGTTAGGGTATAAGGTTGAGGGTTGAGGGTATAGGGTTCAGGGTTGAGGGTATGGAGTTTATGGTTGAGGGCTTAGTGTATAGGTTTTAGGGTCTAGGGTTGAGGGATTGTGTTTATGGTTGAGGGTATAGGGTATAGAGTTTATAGTTTAGGGTTAAAGGTATTGATATAGGTTCAATTTTATAGGTTATATGGTGGAGTGTATAAGGTTGAGAGTGTATATAGGGACATATATATATGTGCATTATGTGATAGATGATTTTTCCTTAGGGTATGTGCAGGATCATGATGGGCCAAAAAGTGGCGATATGATGGGTATTTGTAGGTTATGTGGCAATGAATTTTCTTTACCCAAAATTGATGAAATGAAAAGTTTTTTAAAGTAGCTTCTCAACTTTCCACCAATATAAATTATTTTTACTTTGAATTTAATAAATAATTATTATTCATTTCCTATTTGAATTACGACTAAAGTCTTGATTGATAGGCTGATTGAAAAACATCTAAAATTTCAAATGTATCACATTTTGAATCAAAACATGCATCACATTCTATGCTTCACATACTATAGGATTAAAAAAAATTGACCAAGTTAAGGTGGTCGGACATACAATTTTTTTTTTTAAAAGTTGTAATAAAAAATCATAATTAATTATTTACTTGGAAAAAATTACAAAAATATGCATCACATCCCGAAATGAGTCCTCTACTTATGAATAAAATATTATAAAAAAATATTATCATTTTATTGTGGTTAGGGTGGTTAGATAGACACCTACTTGTTATTTTTTCCTTGAAATTTAAGTACTACTACAATCAAATTTCAAATTTTCACCAAATAGATTTTTTTTTTTTAAATAAACCTAGTAGTTTAGAAACTACATTCAATTTTCTACAAATTCTATTCTTACATATATTTTTGAAATAATATAGATAACTTATTCAAATTTTTACATCAAGTTGCCTAACTATGATTTTTCTGAATTTTTTGCCACTTAAGGGCTTGTTTTTTCCATGATGATCCTGCACATACCCCTTACATAGAATAATAAAGGGCTTATCCATCATTTGAGTCTTTGGTGGATAGATATCAAAAATAGGATTGATGTTGAATATAATGAAGGCTAATATTTTGTCTAGTCTTCACAAGATTCTAAGATAGTTATCAAGGTTATTCATTGGAAGCCAACCTAATTAGTTTTTTAACTTTATTTCTTCTTCCTTATTATGATGAATGTTGAGATGAAAATATTTTAGGGAACTAGACCCCTCTGATGCTGATCATTCTACAAAATTTCTTACATTTGTATAAATTTAAGAGACTTGGGATCTATATGAATAACAATCTCTTTCCACAAGATATAGTAATTCCATGTTATTCAAGTAGGCTTGAACAATTAGTATAACTCCTTGTCATACATGGGATGTATAAATATAGCATTAGATAAAATATCACTACAATGTTTTAGGAAATTAGATGGCTATATTGAGTCAACACTACTCCAAGTTCATATTTGGAGGCATCAACCTCAATTTCAAAGGAATATTTGAAATCAATAAGAACTAGTGTAGGTCTTCAATAAATTCTCTACTTAAATTGTGTGAATGATTGTTATGTCTCTCTATCCAAGGGAATTTTTATTTTAATCTCATCTAAATGCTTGGTTCATAAGTCATGCCAAGTGTGAGAATCCTAGTTACACTAAACTCTAATAAAATTTGAATGATCCTAAAATTCTATAATTATCTATGATATTTTTATGAGGTAGTTAATCTCTAATCACCTATATATTTTTAGGGTCCACATATTAATAACCATCCTTGTTCATAATGTATCTAAGGTACTAGTTCATTTGCATATTAAAGGGATAATTTTCTAAATTTTTATCATAGAGCCCATATTATTATAGAGTTGAAAGTATCTATTGAAAATAATCTAGATGTTCCTCCCATGTATGTTGGAATATGTGCCTCAATTCTTACTGACATGTAACTCCTACAGGGCAAAGTCACTGTGACATTATTCATGTATGGCTGACTAACTGTTCTGAATCTTGTTGAAATGTCCATGTTTCCAAGACAGAGGTGATGTCTTGCTGAATGAAGTCCATCGCTGTAACATAGAGCATTTGTTGTGACCTTTTGTCGATTGGAGACCTTTGGCTGACAGTATGTTCCTATCAGGTGTTAATGCGGCTGTCGGAGTAGCTCAAGCGCTTGGGGAGAAGTCCCAGCGATTGGAGAATGTCTCATCGATAGCATATGGCTATCGGGGTAAGTCAAGGGCATCGGGAAGATCTCCCAATGACAATGAAAGGTCACACCGATAGGAGTTTTCACTTGGTGCCTTCGTGGTGACAAAAGACTTCAGTATGAAGTCTTGGCGAAGGGCGCCTGGTCTCACCGACGGGGATGCAACTGAATTCATCCTTGTGGCTCTCGACGCACGATGAAATGTCTTAGCGAAGTCAAATGTCTTGCTAACTCAGCAAGACATGGGTGCTCGATATGTGGTCTTGGTGGGTGACTTAAGACCTCAGTATAAGGTCTTAGCGAAGATGATAAGTCTCGCCGACTCTTTGATGCTTCGGTTTGACATGTTCGGCTGGTGTAAGGTCTTAGTGAAAGACTTAAGTCTTGCTAACTCGGTAAGACTTGGATGAACTCGGTGTAAAGTCTCGGCGAAAGAAGAATGCCTTGCCGACTGTCAGGTGCTTCGATGAAGCTTGAGGAGACTTGATGAGAACTCTTAGCGAACAGTAAAGTCTTGCCGATGGCAAAGTTGAAATCAATATGACTAGTGAGCATCGGTAAAACATCTTTCTGATGGAGGAATCTCTTGCCGATAGAAACGAAATGGATGTCGATGGATTCAGAATGACTCATGGCGTTCGGTATATCGTCTTGCAGACTGTGAACCTATGCCGATAGCGATATGAAGACTTTGTGGCATCGGGGAGACACTATTAGTGTCTCACCGATATGCCAACAAAGTTGAACGCCCTTGACCACTTTGACCATCCTATGTGGAGCCTCGTGGAAAAATTAGAGGAAGTGATTTCACATGGGTGGCAGTTAGAATTTTGCAACTGTTGCGACGCTGGAGTTGAACAGCATGCAAGGAAAAATAAATTGCTCAAGAGGAAACTTTCTACGATGGGGCAATGGCGAATAAGGATGAATAGAAGGAAAAAATCAAAATGTGATAAGATTTAAAGGATCGATTCTGATTTGAAATGACGATGAGTGAGATCGGATTGATGAGAGCATTTCTATAACTAGATGAACAGTGAATGAAGCTACTATGAACTAATACCAGAGAGTTGTATCTTTGATTGTATGTAATTGTTGTTACTGTAATACAAACAGATTCAACCTGGTGTGGTGGTTTTTTTCCCAAAAGGGTTTCCCATGTAAATCTGTTGTTCATTGTCTTTGAGTATCTTCTCTGTTTCTGCAAATCTTTCATGTGTGTCTTAATTGGATTGTAATTAGAAAAATTAAAAGTACTATCTGCTTACTTCCCTATGGATTTGACGTTAGGAAATTTTTTTATGTACCATTGTTTTCCTTACAATGTATTGATTAATATAATTATGTTATCTAAATAGAAAAAATAACAAATAAAATAGTGAGAGGCCTGAGTGCATCATTCATCACTCACATGAAGGTGGCAAGTGTATTAGTTAAGCTAAAGAGAAAGGCTAGGAATTTAAAAAAATCATTTGTATTTTAAGGTATTATTTCACACATCTAATGAATCAATAGTAACTTGGTGGTACCCAAAAATTAATGAAAATAGTATTCCCCTTAAGTTGATCCAAGAGTTCATCAATGCAATGAGTTAGATACCTATTCATTATAGTGATATTGTTCAAAGTTCAATAGTCAATGTAGATGAATCAATCTCCATCCTTCTTCTTAGAAAGAGTGATTATGTTTTCACATGGTGGGGAACTTGGTCAAATGCTCCCATTTTGAATCACTCCCTAAATATATCATTTGATTTCCTCATTCTCTTAGATTCATCTTCTATATCTAGTGGCTCATTTGGTAATGGTGTCCTTAGAATGAGATTAGTCAAATGTTATATGTGATAGAATAGGGTTTACGTCAGTAGTAAGGCGAATACATCTTGATGCACTTTAATAATATATATTTCATCTACTTTTTTTGGGTATTCATAATGGTTATTTTGGAATTAGTGGTTACTATAACTGATCTTACCTCCTTAGGTCAGAATATCAGCAAATTCTCTAATTTAAGAAATAACATGTTCAAATTATTTTAAAAAAAAGTAAACATATATATATTTGCAAATTACCTCTACTATTTGATAATTCTATTCACACAAATTATCTACCTACCTAAATATTTTACCCTTAGCTCACTCATCCCATGGACTTTTTATTGTGGGTGCAATATTATCTATAGGTTCTTGATCTATTAAAAATTAGTAGATATCAAATACTTTTTACTTCTACTTTTAGAAATGAATTATAGATCCTTCCCATTCACCCATATATATGAGTACAATAGGAGTTCCTTGTCCTCTTGAACTAGCACTTCTAAGTTGAGGGTATAAGATATAGGGTTGAGGGTATTAGGTTTATGGTTGAGGGTATAAGGTATAGGGTTTATGGTTTAAGGTTTATGGTATAGGGTTGAGGGTATAGGTTTAGGGTTGAGGTTATTGGGTACATATGATAGAGGTTATAGCTTGAATTTATAGTTGAGGGTATAATGTATAGGGTCAAGAGTATAGGGTTTATAGTTGAGGGTATAAGGTTGATGGTGTAGGATTGAGGGTATAAGGTATATGGTTTAAGGTTGAGGGTATAGGTTATAAGTTTTATGGTATAGGGTTGATGGTATAGGGTTTAGGGTTAAGGGTTAATGGTATAGGGTTGAGGGTTGAGGTTTTAGGGTTGAGGGTATAAGGTATAGGGTCAATGTTATAGTGTATGTAGTTTAGGTTTGATGGCTTCACGTATAGGCTCTAGAGCCTAGGTTTTGTTATCACAGAATCTAGCAGCGCTCATTCCACGGATAACCCCCTACGAAACTTGTATGTTTCCTAGGTTCATGAAGTTCAAGCACGCAAAATGAGGAAAATTTCAATCCACCTCGAAGTGTGTTCCAAAGCTTCAAATAGTTAGTTTTAGCATCCCCTTACGTTCACCTCGCGAAGACCTTCGAAACGAGTACCTTCACAAGCTCTCACTGTTGATACTTAGTAAAATTGTGAAAAGTGCAATTGTCTGAAAAAACATCACTCTACTTCTTTTTGGGAAATTGACTAAGTGTTAAAAGTGCAAGGGCACCAAAAATCAGTGCCCCTACACTTAAAAGTGATTTTTTTTTTGGTGCAATGGCGCTGATTTTTAGCACCCTTGCACTTTTCTTCCAGACTTAGTCATTTTTTGTGCAATGGTGTTGAATTTTAGCACCTTTGCACTTTTTCAAGAGTTAGTCATTTTTTTGTGCAATGGTGCTGAATTTTAGCACCTTTGCACTTTTCTTCCAGACTTAGCCAATTTTTTACTATGGCATTATTTTTATCACCTTTGCACTTTTTCTAGACTTAGCCATTTTTTGTGCAATGGTGCTGAATTTTAGCACCTTTACACTTTTGGCAATTTTTAACTTAGTCTCTTCAAACTTGCTCTATTTCCATTTCGGACCATGTTTCTTCATTCCCGCATTTTTTTCCATGTCTAGTTGCTCGTTTCACACTTGCTCAACATTGTTTCTTTCTTCACGCTTCCCAATGCTACTTTTTCTGCTAACACCTATTGATTCAACATCCTTTCAATTTCTCTCCAGATCTCGTCAAGTGATCCCGAAGCTGATGTCCTTTGATCTTGGTTCTTCCAGATGACACATTCATGCAGGAGACTAGGAAGAAATATGAAGACTTTTGCGCCCAAGCAAGGAACCATGAAGATTCCTGATCTCTAGTGTTAGACTTTCTGATGCATCCCTTTGTGCATCTTGTAAATAGTTTTTGACATCTTAAATGTCATTTTGCAAAATGTAATTACACTAATATCCGAGATGTAGTTTCATGAAAACAAATTACATTTTGACTTTAGTCAAAGTTAGGTGAGATTTTCCTAAATTAGCTCACCTAACTTTCCTAGATTTACTCTTCCCTCTCTTTTATAAATATGAGGGATTTCTATTGTAATAGGGGCCTTTAGTTTTTGCAACGAAGTGCTGCTCAATTTGCAACAAATTGTGAAACTTTGTGTTCATGTTTTGTGAATCTAAATTTGATCAATAAAGGAAGAAATTGCATACCAGACTTTGCGTTGGATCGATTGTCTCTTGAATTTGATTGAGATTGGTGGTGATTAGTTTATGAAATCTGAAGGACTTCAAGTGATTCTTGTGGACTTTGTGTCACATTTCTAACTTTAATTTGTGTTTATGTTTTAATGTTTTGGTTGAAAGATCTACAAGACTTTGAGCTTGTAATCTCTCATGTTGTTTGAATGGATTGTTGCATCTAAGAAGACTTTGTGCTTCTAATGCGACAAACTATATTGTTCTCACAGATCTGTAGTTGAAAAGACTATGAAACGACTTTGCACCTTCATGAGCCTTACTTGTTTCCATTTTTCTTTTGTTATAATCTTATCTGATACCTCTAAGTTATGCTTTGCCAAGATAGGGAATCAGTTGTACTACTTTTGGTAGGTTTCCAGTACTTTTAATTAAGAATGTTTTCAGTTGTGAAGCATTAGACACATCTTCTCTGAAAAAAGAGAGAATGATGAATGTGACATGCACCCCCCACTTCATAAATACTATAAATATTTTGTAAATACTCTAGTTGGTTTCTAATTGTAAGAAGGGTGCCTCCCCTTGCTAAGAGGAGAGATTGAATCTCACATAGTTTTGGTTGAAGTCCTAGTTGTGTAATCTATTGAAAAAGTTGATTACATAATTTTCACCCAACAGGTTTGAGGGTTTAGTGTATAGACTTTAGGGCCTGGGGTTGAGGGATAGTGTTTAGGGTTATGCTCAAGGTTGAAGGTATACTGTTGAGTGTATAGGTTATAGTTTTTAGGGTTGAGGATTTGGGCATACGGTTGAGGGTATTGGGTTTACATTTGAGGGTATAAGGTATAGTTTTTGGGGTTGAGGGTATAGGGTCTAGGATTTAGGGTTAAGGGTTAAGGGTATAGTGTTTAGGCTTTATGGTTGATTGTATTGGGTATAATGTATAGGGTTTAGTGTTTACACTTAAGGTATAAGGTATAGGGTTTAGGTTTGAGGGTATTATTTTTGGGGTTTAGGGTATAGGGTTGAGGGTATGTGGTTGAGGGTATAAGGTTTAAATTTGAGGGTATTGAGTACATAAGGTTGAGGGTATATGGTTTACAGTTGAGGGTATAAAGTATAGGGTTGATAGTATAGGGATTATATTGGAAGGTATAAGGTTGAGGGTGTAAGGTTGAGGGTATAAGGTATAGGGTTGAGGGTTTAGGGTTAAGGGTCTTGGTTATAGAGTTGAGAGTATAGGGTTTAGGGTTTAGGGTATTTAGTATATAGGGTTGAGGGTATAGGGTGTACGTCTAAGGGTATAAAGTATAGGTTCTATGGTATAGGGTTTACATTGGAGGGTATAAGGTTGAGGGTATAAGGTATAGGTTTTAAGGTTTAGGGTATAGGGTATAGGTTATAGGGTATGGGGTATAGGGTTAATGTTATTGGATATAGGGTTGAGGGTATAGGGTTTAGGTTTGACGATATAAGCTATAGTTTCAAGGGTATATGGTTTAGGGTTGAGGGTATGGAGTTTAGCATTGAGGGTTTAGCATATAGGATTTAGGTTCTAGGATTGAGGGATAGTGTTCATGGTTGAGGGTATAGGTTTGAGTGTATAGGGTACATGGTTTAGGATATTGGGTATAGGTTTGAGAGTATTGGGTTTATAGTTGAGGGTATAAGGTATAGGTTTTAAAGTCAATATGGTAAAAGGTATAAGATTTAGGGTATAGGGTTGATGTTATAGGGTTTAGGATTTATGGTTGAGGGTATAGGGTTTAGGATTTATTATTGAGGGTATTGAGCATAAGGTATTGGGTATAAGGTTTATAGTTTAGGGTATAAGGTATAGGGTTTAGGGTATATGGTTCATGGTTTAGGGTATAGGGTTGAGGGTATAGAATTTAATGTTAAGGGTATTGGGTACAAGGTTGAGGGTTTATGGTTTAAGGTATAAGGTATAGGGTTGAGGGTTGAGGGTATGTGTAATGCCCCTCCCTATAAGTCCTTTTGGGCATTTAGGTAAGCGGTTATGGTGTTATATCATTGTTGATTTGGTTATTTTATTATGGATGTATGATTGGATTTATGAAGGAAACTTAATATTTTTATAGGGCCTTGATTAATCAATTAGTTAAATTAAAATTTGCTTGCATGATAATCTTATAAATTTAGAATTTAAAATAATAATAATAATAATTAAAACAAATCAATTTCTTGAAATGGAAAGTAAATGTTTATAAGTAATGAAATTGAGTTGTTAGAAAATAAATAAATAAATACCTTTTAAATTGCATTTAATAATAATTGACAATTTGGGTATTGTGAGACTTTAATTAATTAAATGGAAAGATAAGGTGATTTTAAATAAATCTTGATGAAAAGATTTCTGAACTAATGTTAAAGCATGAGAGAATAGAAAAAGGAATAAATCATGCACATGCATGACTTCAATCAAATCGTAGATCGAGAATCTTGCCATTTTTTTGGTGGATTTTTAGTTTTGAAGTATCTTTCCCTTTTGTGAGAGTGTTATTAGATTTAATTTTTTTTTTAAAAAGAAAAAAGAAAGAAGAAGAGAAAAAGCCACTCCTCAGGGGGGATTTTACCGAAGTATGGATGTCACGATGTTGCCTATTTTTCCTCGAGTTCTTCTAGAGTGTAGGGGACGTTATCGCTATTTTAGGAAGATGCCTCTACATTGTCCAAAAAGGGGGGGAGGCTTGCTTGTGCCTGGCGAACCAATCAAACCATCTCAGGATTAGAATATTGTTGCTTTGTCGTGTCTCCTTTCAAGGCATTCTGAAGGGGAATCTCTCCATAGTCTAAACAAGAATGAAGGGAGAAACTCGAGGAGACGGATAAGTTCGTTAAACGAATTGTTGGATGAGCTCCTCTAGTCAACTTATCACATTCCAAATAAACTTGAAAGGTCAGTAGTACAGGACCTTGCATAGTTTGAAGCTGAATATATTAGAACTAATGTTTAATGAAAACATAGTGGTGGTCGTTGTACTTTCTATATTTTAAAAATAAAATAAAATAAAAATTGAAATTTGCAATATTGCTTGCAAATCGTTGCTCCTTACTATATCTCGTCGATGCATGGTTTGTCTCCTCTACTCTTAATGCAGGAGCATTCAATGGTGTAAGGGCAATCTTGCATCACCCAAAAATAGTTAAATTTCAAGTTTCTTAGTTTTTAGATGTTTTTACATTTTTGGATACCCTTTTTGTCATAATGAAATTCCTAATTTATGGTTTTTATTTTTTGTTCTTGGGTTGAAAGATATTGCAGTTTTAGTTTCCCAGATTTACACTTGAAAATATTCTGATTTAGATTTGAGGCACTTAGAGTTCCCGAAATGGCCCCAAAACTTGCTAAAATTGGTGTAGTAGATTTTGGGCGCGTTATTGACTTTGAGACCTTTCCAACGGTTCAAACGATTCGCAAATCGGAGTCCCAGATCAAAAGTTATGGCCCCAGGAAGTTGGCGCACTTTCTAGAAGATACAATTGCAAATGCTCTTTTGAAATTTGAACTTCATGTTGTAAATTTTCAGCACCAAACCGCCTAAACTCAAATTTGAATGTTGTTTTGGCTCCAAACTAACGAGGAGCTCTATTTATGGGCGGGTTTTTAATTTTTTGGGTAACTTTTTGGGGACAAGCTCGCATATTGCGAAAGGGTTATTCTGTAGCTATCTGTAACTTGCATGTGTTGTAGAACTTGGGGATTTGAGATCCTCTGCATGTAAGAAGCTCCATTTCCTAAATAATAAAATTATTCTCTTGTTTGTGGGTTATTTTCTAAGTCTCAGGTTGTGCCCTCATCAACTCTAGATCATTGTCTTGTATGCTAAGCACCCGATGCTTGCATAGCGCCATATTCCCATTAGTATATACTCCAAATTGAATCTCTTGAAGTAAATTGGGCATCCCTTATGAGGGTACCTTATTTATGCATCTGAAATATACTAGCAATGAGTCCAATTTTAGGATGCACGGCTGAACACTATGCTTGTTTGAACAACTTTGAGAGCTTCTTCAAGTAAATTAACATGCATGATTTCTCGGCTTTATACCTGCCGTTTTCTTTTTCTTGGAGTTATTATAGTGCGGACCTAGGTAATCATATTGTTTCAATTAGCATCACTTATAATCTCCACTTTTACTATCACTGTTCAAATGGATGAGAGACTCACCTCTCTCGGAGCAATCTCTCTTTACTACAAATCGTCTGTAGGATTTAATCATAATACCATTTGGTTGATTTTTGCAAATCTTTGGAGTCAAAGGAAATTATCTTAACCGGAATATGTAAGGAAATCTGATGATTGGTATGCAGTTGGTCTTTACGGCGTTTCCCTTAGTATCAAACAATATCCTATGTACAAACTTTTTCCCCTTCTCGTGGCTTGTAACACTCTCAATGGTGTCTATGTGAAAAGAAACCTTAATGCCATATTCAGATACCTGAATTTGTATGAGGAATTTGAGCAGCGTTGGCTTCTTCCTCTTAAAGCATTTCAATACTCATATGTCTGGACTTAATATAAACTATCAAATAAAGTCACCCCTGTTCTTTGGAAACTACTGGGTCTCTTCTAAGGCTGCACACCTATCTCCTACCAAGCACCATTCATGCATAGTTGAACTCCTCGAGTTAGATTGGGCAAGGAATTCTATGCCTCTATTATTTTAAATAATCTCTCTGATTTCATTATCAACCTGTCACAGCCGCGCACCTAAACATAACAAGAAGTTTAAAGGTTTAATATAATCTCTCTGATTTCATTGTCAACCTGTCACAGCCGCGCACCTGAACATAACAGGAAGTTTAAAGGTTTAATATAATCTCTCTGATTTCATTGTCCACCTGTCACAGCCGTGCACCTGAACATAACAGGAAGTTTAAAGGTTTAATATAATCTCTCTGATTTCATTATCCACCTGTCACAGCCGCGCACCTGAACATAACAGGAAGTTTAAAGGTTAATATAATCTCTCTGATTTCATTGTCCACCTGTCACAGCTGCTCACTTGAACATAATAGCCTGAAGTTTAAAGGTTTGAAATAATCCCTCTAAGTTCATTGTCAACCTGTCTCAGCTGTGGCGCCTGAACATAATAGGAAGTTTAAAGGTTTAGATAATCTCTCTGGTTTTTTTGTCAACTCTTATACTCCTCCAAATGAATGGGATGTCTTCCTTCTAGTTTATGTATATTTCCATTTCGTAATCAGTCATTTCTATAATATATTTTTAGGTTGTTTTATCAAGATCTTGTAAAAATTACAGCTCCTTTATAATGATATATACGTATAAGCATATTTGGATACTATAGCTATAGGAAGAAACAAACTTTATGTGTATTGATTTTATGAATATTTATATATGATGTATGTAAAAGAAATTTGGGTAAATGTATGTTTTGGTCTTTTAATAAATATATTTGATGATAAATTTGGAAAATAGTTTAACAATGAATATTGATTTATTTCTACTAGATAATCAAGTTCTATTTAAATTTGTAAGGGACAACATCTTTTAAAGATAAACTTTTCCTTTATTTCTTTCAAAGAGATTCTCTCTGGGTAGATATAGGTGAGGAAAAGTAGTTCCAGCTTTTTATTTTGAATATAAATGAGTATTCTAGAAAGACATTGTTCAAGTTATGTAGCTTTGTGAAATTGGAAAATTGCTTAAGGAAAGGTTAACTCACTAGGCTAGATATGTAGAAGCTTTGATTCACTAAATTTGGAAAGTAAGTTATAGTTGGTTTTATTCTTATAAAGGAAATTAGAAATATCTAGTTAGGAATTGATGAAACAAAATATAGTTAGTCATGTAGTTTGTAAAATAGATAGGAGGGAATGATTAAAAGATTAATGATTATAGTACCTTATAGTTGGTTAATTGATTTGTAAATTGAGTAATTAGGGGAGCAAGGTTAGAGGGAAATGGTTTATGTATATTTTGGATCCTTGGAGATTTTTGTTATACGGTTGCATTTGGTAATCTTGTAATGGGTGGTTGTATCGAACTCTTTAATGGTGGAATTGTGTATATTAGAATTAGTCTGAGATTGTAATTGTTTTGTTTGTTGAGTAGGTTGGTTTTCTTTTAATTGAGAATGTGATTAGATAATTGTTGTTGTTGCCATGTTGTTGACTTTATGAAGGTGATTTATGTGCCACAATAAGGGGTTCTTGTGAGGAGAAAAATTGAGGTCTCCCGTGGAATACCTAGTTGGTGGCTTTTGGTTTTTGAGTGATTATTATTGAATTAAAGGTTGATTTTTCTTTTGTGAATCTCTTTCAAGGTGACACCATTGTTGATATGTGGATTGTATTTGTGTTTTTAGGGTTGATTGATTTGTGGATGGGTTTGATGAAACTTTCTTTGTGTGGCTTTTCTGAGTTAATCTCAGATTTGAGGGAAATTTTATCCTTGTGTTGGAATTATTGGGGAAAAAATCTTGTTGCTTCATTTTACCCTCGTTTGTGGGTTTTCATTCTTTTTGGCTTCCAGAGGCTTGAGATGATTTCTAGTTAATGTTCTCTCTTTATGTGCCCTTGATGCGGCAAGTGTTTTGGTATCATGATTTTGAAAGGGTTGTACGAGAATTGTTGAGACTTTGATTATGTGTTTATAGTGAGATGGGTAATGCCCCGCGTGTTTCTCTGTTGTGATCTAATGTTCTTGTTATGTAGTACAACCCTTGGATTTTGGTTTAGATGTTTGTTGGGTCTCAAGGGAGAGTGGCTCTTCATGGGGGTCGGCGCCTCAGTTAGGAGGAAGTGCACAGGAGAACCCACGAATGAGTTTGTTAATAAAGTGAAAACATAATAAATGAATTCAGGAGGGATGGGTAGTAATCACATAACAAGATAATAAACATTGGATACCTCGTCTATGCATTAGGGCTATCATAGACTAATGATAGGCAGAGAAGGTCGTGGTCAGCAAAGTCATAATCTTATCTTCATGAGAGATTATCAGCTCTGCATGAGCTACCCTATGGTGCCAGCGCCTCAAGTAGGAGGAAGAGCCAAGAGATCCATAGATGGGTGTTGGCGCCTCAAGTTGGAGGAAGGACCAGGAGATCCTATGAGAGCTATGCGATGAAACTCTCCACTAGATACCCATTTTCCCTATGTTCCTTATTACCTCTGGAATTGTATTATGTTTATTATTTCAGTTTGATTTGGAAATGTTTCATGATCATCCTTTGGTTAATTATTTACTGGTTAATGCTTTGTTTAATGTGATGAGATTTATGACTTTAAGTTATTATGTTGACTCATGAATGTTGTTGATTATGTCATTGTAACCCTTGAGTTTTATGATACTTTCGTATGACATTGAGTCTTGTGGTTCCCAGTTTGGATGTTCTTGGTTGAGGTCTCTTTCTTGTTAGCTCCTTAGCATTGGGGGTGGGTCTTCAGACCCACATGGTCGGGTGGAATGTGCTAAGCACCCCATTGGGTCCCCAGTCGAGGATTGAGAGGTGCGGATTGGTGTTGTTGCGGCGACTCCAGAGTTGTATCCGTCTTGGAGCCAATTATGATACTGTGTATTCCTCTGTTCTTTTGCATCATGTTATCTTGTTGTATGGTTTTTGTTCATATTTGGAAACACTTTTGTATCATTGTACCTCTTGATAATTGTACTGTAATGTAACGTTAAACCTTGTGTGGATATTGGCCATGGTAGTTGTTATTCAATGTGTTCAGTTAATCATGTATATGTTGTATTTACATACATAGATGGTTTCTTATCAATGATTTATCATGTATGTGTTAAATTTGTTAATGTTTACTTTGTTATGGACTATATCTTTGGCTTTTATTCTTTATTGCTATTGTATGGAATTAAGTTCGTAATGTCTCCTCGTGTACCCCTAGGGACGTAAGTGTAAGTGAATTTGTTTAATTAAGTTTTATGACATTTGATTTATGGTGCATCACATGTATGTTTAGAATACTTTAAAAAAAAAAATTATTGTGTTGATGTCCTTTGGGGTTCGCACAACGGGGCATTACAGTATGGATTTTATTGTTGATGGTTTAGAATATACGATTTAGGGCTTAGGGTTGATGGATAGTGTTCAGGGTTGAGGGTATAGGGTTGAGTGTATAGAGTATAGGGTTGAGGGTATTAGATTTACAATTGAGGGTAAAATGTATGAGGTTTAGGGTTGAGGGTATGGGGTTTAGGGTTTTGGGTTGAGAGTACATGGTTTGGGATTTAGGGTTGAGGGTATAAGGTTTAGGATACAAGGTATATGGTATAGGGTTTATGATTGAGGGTATAAGGCATAGGTTTTAGGGTATAGGGTTTAGGGTTTAGGGTTTAGGGTTTAGGGTTGAGGATTGAAGATATTAGGTACATAAGGTTGAGGGTATAGGGTATATGGTTGATGGTATAAAGTATAGGGTTGATGGTATAAGAATTATAGTGGAGGGTATAAATTTGAGGGTGATAGGGTGTAGGGTTGAGGGTATAAGGTATAGGGTTTAGGGTTGAGGGTATAGAGTATATGGTTGAGGGTATAGTGTTTAGGGTTAATGTTATTGGGTATAGGGTCCAAGGTATATATTTTAGGGTTGATGGTAAAAGGTATAGGGTCAAGGGTATATGGTTTAGGATTGAGGGTATGGATTTTAGGGTTGGGGGTTAAGTGTATAGGCTTTAGGGACTAGGGTTGAGGATATAGGGTTGAGTGTATAGGGCATAGGGTTTAGAATTTAGGATATTGGGTATCAGGTATTTGTTACCTATTTTTCACTACGAGCTCAAACAGGTAGAGATGAATTGAATTCATCATTGATGGGTACATAAATTTTCATTTTTTGCTACTAAAGTATTCATTTTTCATCATAAATATCATATTACATTTGGATTCTAGTTTTATTGTGCAAGTATTTGAAACAGAAAATTGGACTTTTGCATAATAGTGCTTTTTATTCATTTTGTAAAAACTGAAATCCCGCACAAGTTGTGGGAGTAACTGAATTTGATTGTTTTAATCAAATAATGAATACAAAATTGGATGGAATACTACACTACTGAAGATAACGTAAACACAAAGGAGGAAAGCAATTCATCATTTCCTGTGATTATGAACCGCTTTTGCTCGATGTCTTAAGTTGTTGCATCTCCAAGCTACAACAATCTTGATTCCACACTCCATGAACCTGCAAGATTGTAAAAAGAATGATGTTAGAGATTTACTCCAAGCAATGATATGTTACATTCAACTTCATGTCTATGCTACCAACAGGAATGTAATATACATTCAATTAGGCATTCACCAGATGATTGAGTTACAAAGGCTGACAATCGAGAAAAACATAGTTCAATGGAAGCTTTCAGCTTCGATTATTTTTACTAACTTGTTTGTTTCAATGTGCAGGAACAGGTTCATTATGTTTGTGATTATTTTCATCAGATATGTGGAGAAAAACGGGCTCCCACAAGGGTTGAGCCTGGCATATCATAAGGACACCTCTCATTCATATCATTACATAACAGTCATCAAGTATTACAGTCATCAAACAAGACTGTTGTAAAGCAATATTAAATATTAAAAGCAATCTAATTCAGCATGGTGAAAACAGATTGAGCAAATTATCTTTTTGCTCATCATTTAAAGGAACAGTCAAAGAAATATATTAAGAGAGCATTGATTGCATTTTTCATCTCTTGTTTCAACTCTGCCTTTCATTTATATTCACATTTTGATGAGGCATTGAGCCCCTTTATACTAAAGGGAAAGCAGAGCACTCAAACAATTCAATTGTTTCTTACAACTCCAAGTACATACACAATCTATAGAAGACTCAAGAAGAAACATAAATGGAAAAATGGAGCATTATCATTAAGTGAAATGGCTACATAGTTACCAGAAGGACAGTCTATGACTATATGAGAGAATCGTTGCAAATCATCATCAAGAGTCCTCATCAAAAGAATCAAGGACATAACAAAGAAACAGATTTGTATTCAACATAAAAGGAGCATTTTATAAAGAACATTCATCATAGTGCCAAATGCTACAGGTGAACATTGCAAGAATAGGTCAAGTGAACTATTGTATTAATGGTAATGAGAGCTTCATATCAAGCAACAGTCTCAATATATCAGAAAGGGATTAAGCATCAGCATTAAGAGAAATATCATCAATATGTCAAGGGGTATGGCTATCATTATTATTGCCAGTCCCAATTGTTTCAGTTAGTAGAGTTGGAAGAACAACAGGAAACATGCTACAGGAATCTTATGAAAAGGAGTTCCCAGGAAAAAATGCAAATACCAAAAGAATGGGAAGCTACCTATAGAGTCAAAGAATATACCAGATCTTTTGAATCAGAAATAAAGGTAGTCTTGGAGGTGTCAATAGCATACATTTTTATTAGCATACTATGCGTGCAATTTTAACTATCTTCCAAGATAGGGATGCCACAAAGAATCTACCTTCTGAATTTGGACGAAAGTTGTTTCAAAGTTTACAAAAGTGTAATTCAAATAGAGAGACATTTTTCATTCACTTCTGTCAATTAATGAGAGATATTGATAATCCTTTGGTGATGATTGATTTAGAAAATAGTCCCAAGCTAAATAGTAGTCATGATGATTTCATTGTTCTTGGACTGCGTAGCATTGTATGCAAGGAAATTCTCATTCAGACCATATTTCAGGATAAAGGTGATATGGTTGCCTTAACTGAAGGGGATGGAGATACGAAGAGTAAAGAGCTTCTGATACATGGCGGGAGGAACATGCAGCCATCAAATGCTAATAATTCCATAACTAATATAGAGCATATTTTTGAATCTCTTAAAGTTGGAATAAAATATTCTACTAATGTTGAGGATCTCAAAGGTGAAGAAGAGAAGGAGAATACTTTGTACACACCCACATTGGGCTCTGGTAACATTGATGAACAAAAAAAGGGTGATTCTTTAGGAGTTGAGGACAACTCTATAGATGAGAATATCCAGTTTTCATTACTTGAAGATAACAAACTGTCTTGCAAGTTTGAAGTAGATGGTCAGTCTGTACCGTTTCTTGTTCAATGGAGGATGAGGAGGTGGTTTTCTTATGTTAGGAGTCATCTTCAAAAGGAACTATCTATTAAGAACAGATAAATCACAAATACCCATATGGATAAATACAAAGATAAAAATTCCCAGAATGTTGTGAAGTTGTAGCCTGTTCAAGTCAGGCTTACAAATATATGAAGTTATAGAGATAGAGAAGCAAGAAAATCACAAAGGCTGAACTAATGTCACTGAAATAGAAAGTTTTAGAAGAAAGAATACCACGAAATTTCTTTTAATATTTTTCTTGTCAGGTTACAGATTAAGTCTCCAATGGCCACTCAAGCAATATGGATAATATCAACAGAATAAATGTATTAGAATAATGGAGGGCACGACCAGAAAGAGGCTGATAATATATACAAAATGGAGAAAAATCAGACTTACCAATGCTTCCATTGGATAGATCTTCCAGAAATCCTTTCATAGCTTGTATTTACCAGTGCAAGTCGTGTTCTCACAAGGTGTCCATTGCGGCCACAAAACAAGAAGCCATTTACATAAAAAAACCAAAGAAGATGCATCAAAAATGTCTCATGGCTACCTGAAATCTTTAGGAAAAGCTATGCAATCAAGTCAAGGTACCTCCAAATTATGACTAAAGAACTTACCCTATGAAGATCAGTCAGATTCGGCCCAGAAACAGCAAGGTGTGATGGGATTTTAAGCTCCAGATCAAGAATTTTTTCATAAACCCTAACCATTGGCAGCGCAGCAACAGAGTATCTCCAAAGAGTACACAATGAGAAATGAAGAAAGCATCTAGGGTTCGAGTATTTTGACTCATGCCCTAATTCAAAAAGACTTTGATTTTTGCTCATGTTTTTAGGAAAAAACATTATGTTTTATTTACTCTCGTGGCCATGACTTCAAGTCAAATTTCCTAGAAATGATATGGTCGGCCATCATGATATTTATAATTGTTACATGTCTTAAAGGTCGGCTTATATTTATTTAGTGAAGAATGCATATTCAAAGTATATGCCAAGTGTGTGTATGAGACCGTGAGATGAGGGTTAGGTTTTTTAACTTAACATTATTGTCTTTTATTTGCATTAATCAAATGAAAGCTAATTAATTAAATGATAGAACTATAAGTCATTTAATTAATTTAGTCCTCTTAAAATGCAAATAAAAGATGTTATGTGAAGTTGAGTTAATTGGAGATCCATGTAGAATACAAGTAGAGCTAACTGGAGGACGAGTTAATCATGTGAGTCATAGAGATTTTTAGCACTTTACTTCAGTTTCATATCAGATTATTAATTGATTGATCGTGCATAGTACAAGGATGGAGTTTTAGTTATCGTGGGAGAGTTGACAAGAACGAGGCAATTTTTGCATGTTTTGGCCCACTTTTCATGGATTTCTAGTTCGGTTCAAGTTACTTTTCAGTTGCATACATTATGACTGCGAGTTTGAGACTAAGTTCACTCATTTTTGCATGAGTTTGAGCTCTTCTTTTGGAGATATTTTATTTTGCTTAGGATTTTCCTTAGAGTTATCATTTTCTCACTGAAATTGACTTTCAGTTTCTTTTTCATGCACTTTGGAGTGCACTCTCATTGTATATATTGGAAAAAAATTATCTTTTTCCTCTAGTTTTTGTTTTTAGCCTTTGCATTCTGCAAAGTGAATTATCCTGTAACTCAGCTTTCAAAATTTAATAGATTATGCAGCAGTCTTTATAGGTTATCTTGGAGTATCATTTCCAAAGCATTCCTTCTTTTGTCATTGCAAGTTAAATATTGTCCTTCTTAGATTCAGGTGTTTTGTTTTGTGAATGTTTTGGATTCAAATTTAATGTGTTTGATAGTAGAACCTTTAAATTTCTATCAACATTCGTGAAAGCATGTACACGAAGAAACAATCTTAGTTGCAGGTCATAAATTGTGTCTCAAGTATATCCATATCTTTAAGTTGTGAAAATAATATTTTCCTTCATGAAGAATGAATTATCAGGCCTTTCTATGAATTATTAATGCAGTTAAATTGTTCAATCTGAGTTGTGAAAATAAGCTTCATGATGAATCAGTTGTGAGTTAATCCATTTTCTTTAAATCAAATAGGTGCATCACCATAGTTCAAATTTTCCAGTTTTGCATTAGATTAAGTTTTTCCCTTTTCCCATCAAAGTTTCAAGTCTATAATCAGATAATCATATAAGAACCAACCTAGAATCTAGAGGTCTATCTTCGCCATAGGAATACCCACAGCCTGAAGATAGTTCCCATGTTTCAACAGATTGTTGAATTTAATCATTCAAGCGTTTAGGTGCAATCTAATTGATAACAATATGGTTGAGGGTGTAGGGTTTAGGGTTAATGTTATTGGGTATAGGGTCCAAGGTATATATTTTAGGGTTGATGGTAAAAGGTATAGGTTCGAGGTTATATTGTTTAGGATTGAGGGTATGGATTTTAGGGTTGAGGGTTAAGTGTATAGGCTTTAGGGACTAGGGTTAAGGATATAGGGTTGAGTGTATAGGGCATAGGGTTTAGAATTTAGGATATTGGGTATCAGGTCGATGGTATAGGTTTTATGATTAAGGGTATAGAGTATAGGTTTTAGGGTTAAGGGTTTAGAATATAGGCTTTATGGCCTAGGGTTGAGGGTATAGGTTTGATTATATAGGGTATAGAGTTTATGGTTGAGTTTATTGGGTATAGGCTATATGGTTGAGGGTATAAGATATAGGTTCAAGTGTATAGGGTTGAGGGATGGGGGTATGGAGTATAGGGTTGAGGGTTGAGGATATAGATTATAGGGTTGAGGGTATGGAGTTTAGGGTTGAGGTTATAGCGTATAGGGTATATCATTGAGGGTATAGGGTATAGGGTATAAGGTATAGGGTTGATGGTGTAACATTTAGGATTGAGACTGTTAGGTTTAGATTTATATGTGTCCATAAAGAATATAACATGCCCACACTTTATAAAATTTAAAATTCACTCACTTTGTATATAGGTTAAAGTTCCCTTGCTCGAGTGTGTTTTAGGAAATACTAAAAAAATGTAAAAAGGAATATGACCCATGAATCAGGCCCACATGCTCTATTATTCTCTCCTTTTTGTGGATTATCCAACAAAGAAAGGATTTTTCATGGTGTTGAAAAAAGCACGAGCATATTTTATATATTCCACCACATTTTTTTGTTTGACAACATAGAAGGAAGAAATACCTGAGTTTTAATAGATCAAATTTGATTATATGAACTAATATTTTCATGTTTCTAGTGTTGCATGCTAATTATGTTTTTTTGTTTTAATTTCATAATATAAATTTATTATTTTATAGTTTTTACTAATTATATTAGATTTATATAGAATTGAACATTCAAAATGAAGGAACTTGGCAAAAATCTCATTTTTAGGAGTTTGTCATAATTGTGCAATTTGTCAAATCAAATCTCAAATTTTAAGGTGAGTTCTATTTATCTTTCTACCTTTTGTGCATGCCACCTTTTCCACTTCCTAGTTCTCAAAAAATTATATGCAAATGATTACAAACTTGTTGAAAAAATATTATTTATATATTTACAAATATAGTTGGGAAATATCACTTCCCCTCTACAACATGATTATAAGCATAAATATTTCTACATCAATAACATGTTGGATATTAATATGTCTTATTGAATCTTGATTTGAAATACCTTAGCATTCACATAATTGTATCAAATTTTTGTTATCCTTATTTGGTTCCTCCAAAATCGATAAAACTACAACATTAGTGTTGAATATCTATGTAATTCATTATCATGTATAGGGAATATTCACACAACCCTTTTAGAGTCATCTAAATTATGCATACACCTCTCTTATTAATGTTAGAGTACAAGTATATCACATACATCCCCTATCATTCATAATATTTCATATTAGGAGAATTGGCTCAACAATCACCTAGGAACTTAAAAATAGCACATAAAGTAATAAAAAATTATATGAGTACGAGGCGTTATGTTGAGAAATTCCATTTAATTGTGAAAATAAATAATTTTTGGTTATAATCAAATACATTTTCATATAATCCAAAGGAAATTACACCAATCCATAGATAAGTATAAAACACTAGTGTTAGTGGTGCAAGATGAAGATTATTGTTCTATCTCATTATATCTAGATAGCTCACCTTGTGTTGGTGTGTTAACAATTCATTAACCCCAACTTGCTACAATACTCAAATAGAATAGATTGAGGTGGAAAATGACTAGGAGGACACCATTTTACATCATCATACAAGCTTCGCTAGTAATTTTTTTGTGCAAGAACTTACATCAATTGTTACACATGCTATTGTACAAGCTTCAACAACTATTTGAACCCTATGTAAGCAATTATGTATTTTCACATGCTATCATGTAAACTTCTATATACCTTTATATTCTTACACAAGGACCTAAATTTTTTTATTTCCTTTTAATTTCACATTAATGCCCTATTAATGTCTTGACTATGAATCAAATGTAAAATACAAATATTTGAATGTCCTATAATTTCACATTTGTACAATTTCACATTAATGTCCTATTAATGTCTTCACTATGAATTAAATGTAATGTATAAATATTTAAATTTCCTATTAGTTTCAACTTTAATTTCACATTTGTTGTTATTTCTACAACTTAATGTCCTATTAATATCTTATATAACATAAGTGTTAAATTATTTTTTAACTCATAAATTATAATGTATGAAAATATTGAAATTTAGTGATAAAATATTATCTCATGATGATAACTAATTTTTTCAAGTTAAAATGCATAAAAGTACATATGTAAATTACTATTTAACAATAATAGTCTATCAGATGTACTAAAATTAATTATAAAGTCCATGACACAATATATAAAGTCCACGAAAAATACTCAAACATATATATAGATCTAGTCAATGAAATTATACCAAAATACTAAAACTTGTACATATAGAGTCCATGGAGTAATGAAACATATATAAATCAAGTCCATGAAATACTAAAGTACTAAAACATGTATAAAGAGTACATGCAATGTACTAAAACATATATAGAGTTTGTGGAATGTACTAAAACATGAAATGTACTAATATATATATATATATATGTATGTATGTATGTATGTATATATATGTATATGTATATATATATATATATATGTATGTATGTATGTATGTATAACTCTTATCATCCCTATAATCAAGAGACCTCTTTACTCCACATGGACTTGGATGATTTGAACCAGTATGTACAAGAGAAAGAAACTTGAAATCAAATAAAAATGTTTAAAAGCATGATTTAATTCAATTTAATTTATAAAATCATAAAAATTATTGTATGATTTTGCTCATCTTTTGTGGCGACCTCCTCTACATGCTCTACTATAGGACCTGTCTCATGCTATGGAAGAAAAATAATTTAACATGTGAACATATATTCAATTGAAATTTACTTCAAGTCATTCACAATGTATAATAAAATTTACTTTAAATATAATGAAAATTTTAAATTACCGTATGAGGTTTCTCATCTCCTCTATCATCCTTCTTTGTATGTGTTGTTGTAGGTGGTTGTAGAGGAGGGGGACTGAACACTCAAGACCCAGGTCATAGGAGGGTCTAGAACGATTAGCTGCCCTAATCTACCTCAAGCGAGATGGAAGGTTTAGGGAAGTTGTAAGATGTTTAAGGTAGAGAAAGAAGAGCACTCTCAGTTTATTATCTTTCTACTAACCCAAGAGTTTCAGGGGGTTAAGAGAGCAGATTTTTGGATTTTAGACTATACCTCAGATAGCTCTCTATTAAACGACAATAATGCGGGATAGTGATGGCAGTGTAGCACGTTGGTGTCTCACTGGTGCATTGGAATCTCACTGGTGCATTGGCATCTCACTGGTGTGTTGGTATTTGTACAAAAAAAAGTACAAAATACAATTGAAAACCTCAGGAAACAAGCTAACTACTTAACTAGTGTAGTTTAATGCAATAACAAAAGTAGGAAATGATGAAATAATAGAATAATAAGAGATATGATTTAAAGTTCTAACTAGAACTTGAAAAAAGTGAAAGGTGATGGAAATCTAACTTATGCATGGTCCAACCTCCTACAAGATCCATGCAAACACAAAACCTACACATAGTAGAATGGGGAAAAATCTTGGGGTTGTTTCAAGGCTTGTCGCAATCAAACCCCCATTTCGGTGTTCCCACTTCCATAGATAGCCAAAATAGCTATGATATAGAAAATGTGATAAAGAAAGTAAAGGAAGAAATGCCAAGCAATGGAAAAAAAACTATGCTATGTAAATCAAATAACAATGCTAAGATGAATGGATATCACCTCCCAAGCAAGGTTCCCTCAAGCATGTGAGGGGAGATGCGAGCTTGCGAGCTTGAAGATGCAATCATTATTGCAACAATGGGACTAAAATCCAACAGAGTAACACTTTAGAGCTTCAACAATGGTGAGAGAAAAATAGAGTGTGTAGCGGCAAGTAGAGTGTAGAAGATCAAGAAGAGTGTGTAGAGGATCGATTGAATGAAGAAATCAATTTTTTTGAAGTGAATAGGAACCCAAAGGAGTCATTTAATGTTGTAAATGGCGTACGGGTGTTACTTTTCATCACCAATCGATAAATCTAACACCTCTATAGATTCTAGAGGCAGGAATCCTGTCAAGATGGCAGTACATCACACTAGTGTCCCCGATAAAAATTCCCCCACCGACACTACAAACAACCACCAAGTAGGTAGAAGCAAAATGGATAAAGTGGAAATGCATTTTCGGAATTGATTTTTCTAAGGTGAGGGGAGGAAAATGGGTAATTTTTGAGGGCTGCAATTTCACTCCATTACATTTTCCCCTTAATTTAGTGAGCATATGTGCTACCAGATGTGAGATAAAGTAGATCAAAAAGAGTTTAGAAATGTATACTTGAACCATCAAGGAAGTAGACCACAACCTGACCCACCTAAAAGCATGGGAAGAGAAGTTGGCTCCATAGGTCCTCGAACCCAAGGAGAGTTGAACAAAGTGCATCATAGATTCATAGACCCACGAATGGTGACCAAAAGGATCTATAGTCCTTAGAGCTCCAGAGCTAAACAAAGAGATACCACAAGATGTAAGTGCTTCACAGGTCCTCAGACTTGCGAAAGAGGCACCCCCAAGTGCTCAGTCATAAAGGAAACCAAATGTAAGAGGATCCATAGATTCTAATTGAAAAGAAGCTTCACAAGCACACCTACATAGAAACATGTTAATCTGTAGACAAAACATGTTAGCTGACCAAAAGAAGCCACATAGGCAGACAAGCAGACAGTGAAAAATTGAAGGAAGAGATTTCAAAGGGGTCCCTCAAGAACCCTTCTCGAAGGACTCTTAGTTCGAAAGCAATAACATTTTTGAAAAGAAACAATGATTTTTGCTAATGATTCTAACATCAAGGATTCCTTCTCAAAGATTCATTTCATCAAGGAATTCAAAAGAAAGAAAGTTCCTTCGCAAGGGAAAGCCCAAATTCTATTTTACGAGTCTGAGATGAAAGAATGATTCATTCACAAATGCATGTTGAAGAATGCAATTTTTTGATAAATATTTTGTAAAAAAAGGTAGATATTTTCAAGAAGAGATTTGTTGGCTACTGAATGCATCTTTTAAAAATTGAAGCAGTGTGATATCCCCCCTTAGGATGGTGTGTGTCGAACACAAAGGCACCTAACATCCTAAGGAGAGAAAGGAAAGAATAAAAGTGATGTGGTATGTGGAACATAACAAGATGTAACTATGGTAATGTTGTCACACACACAAGGGAAAACACATAAGCACCACAACATCACAAAGCAAACAAAGAAAAGAGAAAGATAAAAAGAAAGGAGAAATCATGACATAACAAACAAGAGATAGGGGGATCTAATATTTTGGGGTTAGAGCTGCTCATAAATATAGATAGATAAGTATAATAATATATAAATGAATTTTCATCAACCCCCTACTATATCAGACCATATGAAGAAGGCACATGAAAACAAAATAAAAATAAAAAATTGGGTCAAAATGGAAGGGAGGCCTAAATTCCCCCAACACTTTGTATCATCCCCAATAGTCAAAAATTAATACACAACAAAGAGAAGAATGATGTGACAAATAGAGGAAGTTTTACAACATAGAAACACTCATGTATCCAAGCACCTATGAGGTTGACAAGGGTCATCTAGGAACATAGAAAACAAGCATGGGGAAACACAACACACACACACACAATATAATCTACATATAAAGAAGAGGCACCCCCCTAATCCCCATCAACCAATAGGTCATCATTCTCCTATTCTAGATCATCATAAGGGGAGGGTGGATGAGCCTGTAAGGGTGGAATATCAAAGGGGGTACTATCCAACCCTCCTGCAATACAAGCCAAGGAAGAAGGCCCCTCTAGGTCTTCTCAGCTTAGTTCTTGTGAGGTGAACATCAACGATCTCATAAAAAAATTTGATAGGGCCAGGACATCATCTATAGAGTTGAACATGCACTTTATAGAAGTGTCATGTGTCAACTCAGTGGGAGATGGAGGTGGCACTCGAGATCCACTACAAGGCTCACCAAAAGATTTAGGAGCAGTGATAAACTTCGAGGACGTCAAGGCTTCCTTTGTTGCTAAGATGACACAAGCCAATGCAGAACCACCCTCTAAAGAAGGTGAACCCTTCTTCTGACCCCCATTGCTAATAGGATCATCCTCCATCTTTCGCTTCATTGGAGGATGCAAGATCCCCATGGATGAAGTAGAGAGCGAGGAGGAAGAGGAGAAAATCATGGCAGACACCACCAAGGTGTTCGGCATGTCCACAAGTTTTGAAAAAGGTGGGATGTCCAAAAGAGACATCAAGAGGGGAGGCTCAGCCGAAGAAGCAATGAATACCTACACTCTCTTCAAGTGATGACTGTTCATGCTCTCAAGGGGAAATGGAAGTAAGATTGAGGTGGAGGGAACTAAAGTAGAAAGAGGGAAAAAGGAAGACATAGAAGAAGATGTTGAAATGAAATCTACTGGCTCCTCTTCTTTCTTTTGCAAGGTGGCCTACTAAGCAGCCAAAGCCTTCCTTTTATGCTTATGCTTGAGCACAAGGTGATTTCTATGGCTTCAAGAGATAGAGGCCATGGCTTGAGAAGGGACAAAAGACTCTTGCTCAGCCATTGGAGTATCCATCATAGTTGTTTCTAGTGGAGGGAGGGACTCTTGGATGGCAACAGGAGGAAGAGATGGAGAAGTTGATGTAACAACAGTCCAAGGAGCTAGCTTGAGTGCCTCAATGGAAGGCCTCTTCCCATTCATTACCTTAGAGGTAGGATCAGTAGGAGGCCACAGAGGCCGAGACATAGAAGATGCTCCATGGGGACCCTTCCCCTTACCATACAAAATGATCTAAGGCATCGTGGGTAAGACAGGAAGTTCAAATGCTAGATGCTTGGTCTTCTGCCAAGCGAGCACCATCAAACTCCCCAGCAAATGCATAGGAGTAGAAGTTGATGGCATTGTAGTAGGGCAAGAGGAAGCAATGGGTGGAACAATGGAGGAAGTGGAAGAAGGGCCCCGAGCATCAATAGGCTTCCCCTTCCCCTTTCGAGAGGAAGAGGCGGATTCCTACTATGTTACAAGGTGAGTCATTTGCAGTTGTCCCTTGCCCCTAGTCTTGTACTTAACATAATTTTGATAAAGTATTTCCATTATGGGAGGAAGCAGACCAACTGAGGTGGGCCAAAAATATCCAAGGAGTAACCCCCATAGGATACCAATGGTTGATACCTAGTGTCATGCACAACATGCATGACACCCTCATGAGAGAATTTTAGACAATTATGAATTATGGAGGTGATCCCATTCATGGAAGCTAGCCAAGGGATGCCTACCTTCAATCTAAATAGATTAGATTCTGAGATGACATCGAAAGTAGTATCCATAGCCCTAGGACGTCCCACTAGAATGGAAAGAGTTATAGAGCCATATGGAGCAAGAGAGAGGTCGTTGTAAGTACATATAGTAGTTTTCATCTTCCCATATTCCTCCCTCTATAATAAATTTAGCAACAAATTCTCCTTCATGATAACATTCACTCAACTCATGAGGTTGACTAGGACTCATGTCACAATGTTTCTATTGAGGTGAGCATAAATATATAGGGGAGAGGCTTTATTATTCATGGGTAAGTCCTATGATGTAAAGGTTACATTTGGTGAACCATTCTCAGGTTGAGGGGGAGGATTAGGAGTAAACAAGACCACATCTATGTATGTTGAGACCTTAGGAGAAGCATTAGAAGGATCAATCATTAAGTTTTCACAGTGAGATGGAAACGTGCCTATATAAATCTGCAATTCGTTGTTTCCCTTAGCTACTGACTTATTCACATTTGGCTTCTTACCATCATGACAGATGGTACCATTGTCAATGTATTCCTATATCTCATGATCCAAGCACATGAAACATTCAGTATCATACCCATGGACGCGATGGTACTAGAAAAACACATTTACATCATACCAATTGGGATAAGGCTCTCTTAAAGGTCAAGGATTTTCTAATGTTATAATCTCATCCTTCAGCAGCTTCTATAGAATAGAAGAATAAGACTCAAAAAACTTAGTAAACTGTCTGTTGCACTTGAGGCCCCGATCATTAGTCACGGCAACTACATTTGCAACAAAATTTCCCTTTCCTAAAATGGACACTATAGATCTTCCTTTGAGATGGGAGTTTAAGGAGATTTGAGATTTGAATACCTTTTGCATGTCCGATTTAGGTAGCAGGTATGAGATTTGAGAAAATAGCGCTTGGTATCATGCAATGAAATTGATGATCTTCTTGTGTTCTCCCTGCTTACATCAGACGACATTCAAGAAGGTCATCTTTGGACCAATGTTAGCTTGGAGTTGCCAAAGAAATTGATTTACAAGTTGGTCAAATGAAAATATAGAATTGTTAGGAAAGGAATAATACCACTTGAGTGTTGTATCCTTGAGAGATCGAGGGAAGAGTTTCACCATCAGAGCATCATGGTGAAAGAAATATATTCACATCACATTAAAATTTGATAAGTGTGTATGGGGATCTCCTTTACCACCATACTTCTCAAACTAAGGAATTTCCATCCCATGAGGGAATGGAGTGTTCAAAATTGTTACCGACAAAGGGATATGTCAAAAAAATTGCTCAAAGATAGGCTGGGCAGAAGCCTGAGACAAATTCACCAACTAGTTTTGTATTTGACCCATATTCTATAGGAAATCATTCAAAATAGGGTTAGAAGATGAGAAGGGACCAGTGGAACCTCCATCAAAACCACCACCAAGGCCCCCAATGTGGCCTCCACCAGAGCTACCACCATAGCCACCACCAAAGCCACCATTGTGACCACCACTAGAGCCATCATTGGAGCCACCTCTAGGCATACCAGAACCACCATCCCCCATTCTTTCAAAGATTCTACCACTAAAGCTATGGTTTCCCCCAAGAGGAAGAAACTCAAATCCTAGAGGTATCCTACTTTCCTTGACAATAGGAGGTGGATTAGGAGCAAATATGTTAATAGAGGGGCCCATTTCAGCCATGCATACTAATATCATGGGAATTGAGACACTAATTTGTCTTTCATGGGTGTCATGCTCATGACCTCAAGTAATACTCAATCGAGGATTGTAAGAGGGGGTGTATGCTTCCACTAAATCAATAAGGCCATAGAGAAACTCTATGCTCATCTGATCCTTCTCTAGCATATATCTGATCTCATTAACAACCCTAGTGGACCTATCCATGCTTTGATCTCTACCTAAATGATTTTCAAGATCCAACAGCCTTCTATCTATAGCCATGAGATGTTCCGCGAGAATACGAACAACTTCATTCTTGTCCAGAGGTGGAGGTGAAGGGGAGGTGGGAGGGGTAGGGGCACGAGTGGTTTCATCAAAGAAACTCATTTCTTTCACTGATACCATCTCCTGAGAGATAAGAGTCGAAGTGACCCTCATAAAGTCCATTCCTAAGTGTTGATTCCATGAACTCCTTCTAACTACATACTGAAGGTTGTAAACTAAGTTGTGAAGCTCATAAAGCTTCACAACACACAAGTTCACAACCTACACAGACATGAGGAAGAGAACCTCAACACAAGGAAATCGATATTACAAGCTTCATGTCAGGTTCACCAAAATGTAGAGGGAGGCTAAATGCTCAAGACCCCAGGTCACAGGAGGGTCTAGAATGATCATCTTGCCTGATCTACCTTAAGTGAGATGAAAGGTTTAGGGAAGTTATAAGACATTTAAGGTAGAGAAAGAAGAGAACTCTCAATACTGCTATCTTTCTACTAACCTGAGAGTTTCTAGGGGTTAAGAGAGTAGATTTATGATTTTCAGACTGTACCTCAGATAGCTCTCTGCCATGGAATAGCAATACAGGATAGGGACAACAGCGCGGTGCACTAGCGTCCCACTAGTGTGCTAGCATCTGTATGACTAGAAAGTATGAAATCACTAGTACAAAAACAACAATGTATAACTGAATAAACTACCAAAAACTGCTTATAAATGATTGAACATGTTTATGTGACCATTAGTAGTTTATTACTAGTCATTTATAACGTGACCAGATTGATGACTAAACCAATTTTAGTCATTTATTGGTTATTTTGATTGATCAATTTGGTAGTATATTTATTCGTTGATTTAGTCATTGATTGTTTTAATTTGGTCACTTATTTAGTCATTGATTCTTGTATTTTGGTCACTTATTTAGTCATTTTTTATTCACTGATATATTTAGTCTTTGATTTAGTCATTGATTGCTATAATCTGGTCACTTATTTAGTCATTTTTATTCACTAATTTTTGTCCATTGGCATTGTATTTAGTCATTAATTTTAATCATCATTATTATCAATTTGATAGTATATTTAGTCATTTTTATTTTAAAAGTCGTATATTTAGTCATACTTATTCACTGTTCACTAATTTTTGTCAATTGGTAGTATATTTAGTCAATTTAATTATTAATTAACATCAATTAGTAGTATATTTAGTCATTTTAATTGACTGATATTTGAGGATTTAGACATAAAACACATAAATACACATGAATCATCAATTGCACACAATAAGATAGCCATCAAGAAGGAAAAATTGGTGAATTTTATTAATAAAAGAAAGGTGTTCTAGTTACATCTTAGAAATAGAGTATTACAATTTTTTATTTTTAGTCACAAGACTAAAAAACTAAGTTACAATATTGCACATAAATGACTACAACAAAGAAACTTCTCAAAAAAGCTTTTGTAATGATGGAAACGCATGCTTGGAGCCCTTCAATGTGAGCACATGCCCTTTTCATCTCTTAAAAATTCTACAATGTGGGAAATCTTCCTAGAGCAAGTTGTAACATGTAGAATCCAAGAAGGAGTGTTGATTGTGTCCCATATGTGAAGCTCTCTCCTTCAATGCAGTCAACAATAACTGAGCTAGAATTTTTTCTCATTTATATGCAATGTGCCATCTAATATGAGCATTGGGGTCTACCTTTTCTTCCATGAATGAAGATGTGTCTCAATAAAACCAATAAAATTACTATTAGTCTCAATTCAGGAAGAATAAGCATGCATTATATATTGCAAGTTTACAAAAGTAATTCCAAACATAGTAGAAAGATAAATCAATTAAAAATTTTTAGGAGACATATCACATCCACAAACATGGGAGAGCTATGCAAAATTGGAGAAATTGTCTTGGAAAATGAAAGTAGCAGAGTATTTCCATATTCAAGATGTTTACTTAATGTTGTGGAATAGAAGAAAAAAGAATCATTTATCTACCACCATAGTGAAAAGTTAGCAATTGCATTTGGTTTGTTAAACATGGCCCCTGGTACAACTATTAGATTTGTTAAGAACCTTCGAGTATGTTCCGATTTTCACACTGCATCTAAATTCATCTCCAAGATTGTTGCAAGAGAAATTGTTCTAAGAGATGTGAACCATTTCCATCATTTTAAATAGGGACAATGTTCTTGTGGAGAATATTGGTGATGCTAAATGAAACAATCTGAAAAATAGGCTTGCACTATAATAATGTGTAGTACATCAAATATCTAGTACTAAGGAAGGGACATCCATCAAAGAATAACTGCAGGGATTTTTTTGCCATATGTTGTAGTTAAAATTTCCATGCTAGCCATACATGAAATTGTGGAAGCATAGACAAGGCAAGCGAACTATTTCAAAAAATGCCTCAAAGAAATGTGATATCATAGGATGTCATGATCGAAGGATATGTTCAAAATGGGTTTTTCTAAAAATTCCTTCAAAAATTTTAAGAAAATGAAACTAGTGGTTGTAAAGCCCAACTCCTCAACCTTTGAAAGTGTCCTTCCTACCTGTGTGTGAATTGGAGCTTTGGATGAGGATATGAACATCCATCAAAACCATATTTGGACGTGGTTTTTTATCAAATATTATAGTTTCAAGTTGTATTTTGGATCACCAGATCCTTCACAAAAACCTTTTGCATAACCATTGCAACACCGCACAACTATTGTTGGGCCTTCCCAGTGTTACAGGGAGTGCTCCCCACATCATCGCGAAGGCCCAATAACAACCATGCAGTGTTGTGGTGGTTGTGTAGAAGGTTTTGTGAAAGATTTGGTGATCTGAAGTGGAACTTGCAACTACAATATCTAATAAAAATCCACTTCCAAATATGCTTATGCCTTAATGAGAAATAATCACTCATATAACCAGTTAGTTGGAAGAAAACTAGGAGATAGCATGAGTGCTCAGTTAGAAATAACAATATTAAAAGCACCTTCCTTGAATGTTGGTTGTGCATTTTTTGTTGCAAGAAGTTGGATTCTATGGATATCAAGTCTCAAAATTCTACTCTCAAACTATGCCCTATGGCATTGAATGTGTTGCATCACATTACACATTCAAGCAAAGCAGATGACAATTTATTCCATTAGCAAATGAGGGGAGCCTTCTCATCAGTGGATAAGCTATTGTAAAGATCCCACAAATACTGATATGGGCTCTTGAGGAGTGACCTAGGAAGAATGAGAGCAAGGTTTCTAGCCTTTCAAGCTTCCTATTCTATGAATATTATCATAAATGTGTGCTTTGAAACTGTGGCAAAAATTATGATATGTATATAATCATAAAGATGACAATGTTTATTTTCAAGCAGCTTATGGTATTTTGTATAGGTGCAGACATTCTTTGCAAGGCTTAGTTTTGGGTGGGTGCAAACATTTGATGACTGTACCATAGAAAAAATACAACTTGCTTGATTTGGGGAATAATTCATGATAAATTGGACTTAATAAGGCCTTGATTTGGTGTTGTGAGGTGTTTTTCACATCCACACTAGGTCTTGGACCCTTTCAAATGCATTTAACGATGTCTTGTAAAGGTGTTGTAAAGTTGTAAAGGACTTTCACGCTTTTCTAGACTTAATGATCCCATTTCTTCCCTTAATTCAACATTATAAAATGTTTTTAATGACATTATCACATCAATTTAGAAGGATTTTGAAATAAACTTAATGTTAAACTAGTGTTCTTATGTTTCTTGCACATTAACATTGGTTCTTGTGCCTTCCTAGGATATGTGGACCTCATTTTAGTGTTGTAATGTGTATTAAATCACACTTTCACATTGAATTTTGTGTCCCAAGCCCTAATTTACCTTTACATCATCACTAATAGGTCCCTATTACCCCATATTGTGCATCTATTTGATGAAATAACTAACATAGACATCATATAAACCTTATTCTCTTATCTCCTAAGAATCCATTTGTCAAATGGGCCCCATTGGGAATAATTCACCACTTGTGGTGAATGATTCCCTGCCAAGTGGGATTGATTCACCCAAGGTGGTGAATGAGTCCCATTTGAGTCAATTTTGACCTTTGAGCAGGAAAAACTAAAATTTAAGTTTATTATTTTTACATGTCGGCCTTAGGGATCCACTTTACAAGCTAATAAGTTGGATTTCCTATAAAATAAACTCTCTAAACCCTAAATCATAACCATTCTTCAATATTCATCCATCATTCTTCCATTTCAAGTCAAACAAGTTAGGGTTTCATCATTGCAAGTCATTAAGTTAGCTTCCAAAGACATTCAAGGGCATATTCTTCATGTTTTGATGCATACATTCAAGGTCAATCATCATGGAAAGGTAATCAACTACATTATTGCATGTTTCATTACATTCATTCATCATTTTGGTTTAATTACCTAAAAGGGGTTTGACCAAGGCAAACCCCCATGCCCTAACATCTAACATTCCTCTTCCTTGTCTTGTGTGTTTGTAGATTTGGACATCTTGGAGGCTTAGAAATCATTTAATATTGCATAGAAAAAAATTCCAAGTCATCTCTTCATTGGATAAGGCAAAACATCAACAAAAGGTCATTTTTAGGCCCGAATCCGACAGTTTCAGAACCGGACAATTGGAGAAGCAGAAAGTGTAGACCAAAAGCTCTAGATTCCACCTTTGAATATTTATAAATTTAAAAGTGGACTCATTCACCATGGGTGACGAATGAGTCCCACTTCTAGGTCATTTTTTTGGTTTTTTGCATTTTTAGACACCCATTTGTCTAAAACAAGTTTTGGAACAGTTTTACAGAACTGGGACTAATTCGCCCAGAATGGTGAATGAGTCCCACCAGGCCTAAAATTTAGCATCAATAGAATTCCAAAATGCATTTCTAGTCGCCATCCATATCTCAGGTGCACACTTTCAGTTTGGTTCATTTCTATTCAATTTTGTTCACATTTCTAAGTGTTTCTGCATTACACAACTTGTTTTCAAACAAGTTACATTTCTTAGGTTTTGTATACTTAATCAATCAATTTCATCATCTAGTTGCATTTATATCATTGCATTTAGACATAATTTCATCATACATACACTAGTTTGAGTGAACCACTTAGATTTTGGGTGTGGGATCTACCTCTTTTCATTAGGTGAAAAACCCTAATTGAGCAAAAGAGACATCATTCCATCAATCCAAAAATCTATGGTTCATTTTGGTGAACCTACATATTGAACACTTTATCTTTCTGATTTCAATTGCATCTTGCATCCTAGGTGTCCTTTTCATCAACAATTAATTAGGTTTTATTTTGTTTTTGGCATTCTAGGGTTTCTCAAAAATTTGCATTAGTAAAAAGCTCATTTAGCTTGCATTTTTGCATATAATTTCCTTAAAAATTTATGAAATTTTGCATCTCCATCTTAGGTCTGCATCTTACAAAATCAAACACATCAAAAACAATTCAAAAATTTTGTAAATTTTGCAAAAAACCAGTACTAGGACTCATTCGCCATGCTAGGCGAATCGGTCCTTGTTCATATTTTTAACTGATTGTTATAGCATCAAAAACCTCATTTTTGTGCCTCCTCAGCCTCCTAGTACCATATACTATAGGTCTGGAAAGTTTTTGGAACATTTGTTTTATGCATATAGGTCAAAAACATCAATTTGGGGTAGCCATTTTTTGAAATCATTTCAATAACATGCATTCTTAGATCTGAACATGCTCACATTTCTAAAATTTTGCATAACATCGATAAAAGTACTTTTCACTTTTGCATATACAATGTTTCTATTCATAAAACTTTGCATTAGTTTGATAAAAAGTACTTTTTATTCTTGCGTATCCATTGTTTGCATTCTTAAGGTGTTGCATACATTGGATAAGAGCATTTTGTATCTTTGCATATACATTGTTCATATTGTTGAAACATTGTGTGACATGGTTACATGAGCTTTTCCTTTTTGTTCACACATTGTTAGTGTCTTTCATATTTATACATGTGCTAAGAAACATTTCCTATCCCCTCCCTATGAGAGTGTATTTGTGAAAGAGACTACAACTTGGGGCATTCCTAACGATCATACTTGTTCTTCTCATAATATCTCTCCTCTTGGTGATGAAGATATTTTAGTAGAAGAATCAATTAATGAGAGTTTTGAGAATCCTAGTTGTTTCTCTCCTCTTACCTCTCTTAGTGGACATGACATTGATAAACAAGACAATCCAACCATATGTAATCATGAGAAAAACATTTGTTCTTCTTCTAGTATCTCTCCTAGTTGTGAAGAAGATACTTTGATGTTAGCTAGCACAATCGATGAAGGTCATGAATATATTAGTTTTCCCCCTTCACCTAGGGAAACCCCTCTTGAAAAAAAAAATCAACCATTGATCATTCCCCTACTTGCGATGAAGTCCTTTTAGAAGAACCAACCTATGAATGTCAAAAACATTTGGCTTGTTGTTCTCCTAAAAACTCTCCTCCTAGGAAAATTATTATGATGCACGACAATCATAAAGTGAAATTTGAATCCCCTTCACCAACTCATCATGCCAATAAAGACAAAATTCTTGAGGTTATGATGACACAAGTGGGATCTCCTTTAATTAGTGAGCTTCTTAAGTCACCTTCCATTAGTGAATCACACAAAAAATTCAGAGATGTCTTGAAACCCATGATGCAATCTAATCATAACAATGTTTTACAGTCGCTAAGTTGTAACTTAGCAACTCAAACATCTAGGGGACCACACAACACTTCTACACCATTACCTTTTCTTCAAAAGGTGCCTAGTGTCAAAGACCTTAAAAAGGTTCCTACAAATATATTTTTATGGGAACTCATTCAACTCTCACCAACAAAAAAACTTCTTTTTCATGAAATGTTGCAAATACAGGAGGAGATCCAGTCTTACATAAAATCAAATCCTGTAACATCCTCCTCTCATCCCATGCAAGCCACCTAGTCAGAAATCACATTCCCTAAACATGAATTACCCTCACTTGAGGTTCAAAACAAGAATTATCCCTTAATGATAAAGGTGATCATTAATGAAACTTTATTTAGGCACACTTTCATCGACAATGGAGTGGAAATCAATGTTTGTAGCATGGACCTCCTACATAAACTTGGCATGGACAAAAATCTCATTCAACTTAATGATGTTCATATTCATGGCTTTGACAATGTTAATAGGCAACCACTTGGGATGATCACATTACCTATTGAGGTCATACATGTAGTGTTGCCTACCTCTATTCATATCATGCAAGGACCCCTTCCATACAATCTTCTCCTAGGGAGACCATGGATTCATGCTATGAAAGGAGTCCCATCTACCCATCACCGTGTAATGAAGTTTGAATACAACAACAAGATATACACGCTTGATGCAGATGAGTGAAGCTCTGTGTCAACTGATCACAACACTTCCAACTCCCCTAATCCTTTCATTCCTAGGTCAAAACTTGAACCTATACAAGTTGGTCCTAACTCTTCACCTACAACAAAACTCTTTTGTGATACTTGGGGGTCATTAGATTCTACACCTGCTTTCCATAACATTTCCAAAATCTCACCCTCATGGTCCAAAGATTCATATACAAACGATTCATTTTTAGACACAAGTTCTAGTAGTGATTGGAATTTCACACCTACCTTTAAGGGAGGGTGTGCAATATCCCAATCTCAACCCAAACAACCATTCCATTCACTCAACTTAGTTCTACCAAATCATCCCATGGTGGTGATGGGGGCAATATAACTCCCATTCCTGATGAAGCAACGAAACCTAACATTAAAAAGGATTTGTGTTCTTGTAAAGAAACCACTCCTCACAAACACACACCCCCTTCATCTAACTTGGAATATTTTTATGGTATCGGTTACAATCTTCCTCCTATACATGGATGCAATGAACACATGAACAAAACCAACATATCATACTCTTTCAAAATAGATCTAGGGGTATCTCCCTTATCTCCACTTTCATCAAATACTTTTCACAATAATAACATTCAACCTCTCAAGGAGTGTGGTGCTCTTCCTTGTGTGGAAACACCTAATTCCCCTACCTGATAGTTCCTTTCATCCATTCCAGGCTCACCATTTTCCTACACTAAGTGGGGGGAAAAGGGCCTTGTCCTCGTATGTCACTTGTCACTATCTCTTTTAACTAGTCATTAACCTTTCATGAACATATAAGAGAAAGCTTGGGATGTGGATGACATGTCTTAAGATTGACTTTCATGTGACATACTACATTTCTTCATGACACAGCTTATTGAAAATATATGACTAGGCAAAGGGATTTTCAGATAAGCTCTCATACCCTCTTCTACTTTAAAGCAATTTCTCACAGTAATGTTGTTAGCAACCACTTTAAAGTGGGGGGCATACATAGGCAAAATATTTTTTGAAAATTTCACAGCGTGATTTACTTCTTCTTGTGATGTGTCCTCTTCTTGGTGGTTTCATTGGGTTTGATGCCTTCCAAGAGTGTATGATCAACTGAAGTGGCCTGATGTGAATGAGGCATCCCATGGATAATGATATGACACCTTGAATTGTCCTCTCTTGGAGACATTAGACACAATTCTCCCTAAGAAGAAGACCTTACATGAACAAAGAAAAAACCCCTTTAACAAAATTTTTACATTACATTCAAAAACATTTACAAAAAGCATTACATTGTGGTGCCTTATCAATGTTATCAAAAGAATAACTTTGGTATGGTTTGTATAATGGGAATTTGACACACTGGCATAACTTTCTCATTATACAGTGGGAAGCCAACACACTAGCATGACTTTCTCACTAAACCACTTCTTTGGGATATCTCACCCCATAGACGACCTGATGTTCTGTGGCCCTAGAGTGAGCACATATTTTACACCCCGTTCTTGCCATTGCATGATTATGTATCTTGATGTTTTGACTTAGGATCTTGGATCTTGGGGGCTTGACTACCTTCTTGATCTTTTTCATTCTTTTTCATCTATATCTGTACACTCGGATCTCTCTTGAATGTCTACTTTAGTGTGAGTTTGAAGCAAGTTCATCCTCTCACTAAAGTGGGGGCTAAATGTACAGTAGAAAAAAGGAAACCTGCTTGATTTTGGGAATAATTCACGATAAATTGGACTTAATAGGGTCTTGATTTGGTGTTGCAAGGTGTTTTTCACATCCACACTAGGTCTTGGATCCTTTCAAATGCATTTAACGATGTCTTGTAAAGGTGTTGTAAAGTGTTGTAAAGGACTTTCACCCTTTTCTATACTTAATGAACCCATTTCTTCCCTTAATTCAACAATATAAATGTGTTTAATGACATTATCACATCAATTTAGAAGGCTTGTGAATAAACTTAATGTTAAACTAGTGTTGTAATGTGTCTTGCACATTGACATTGGTTCTTGTGGCTTCCTAGGCTATGTGGACCTCATTTTAGTGTTGTAAAGTGTATTAAATCACACTTTCACATTGAATTTTGTGTCCCAAGCCCTAATTGACCTTTACATCATCACTAATAGGCCTCTATTACCCCATATTGTGCATCTCAAGGAAATATTTGATGAAATAACTGACATAGACATCATATAAACCTTGTTCTCTTATCTCCTAAGAATCTAGCTATCAAATGGACCCCACTGGGACTAATTCACCACCTGTGGTGAATGAGTCCCTGCCAGGTGGGACTAATTAACCCAAGCCTTTGAGCAAGAAAAACTAAATTATAATTTTTTTATTTTTACATGTCAGCCTTAGGGATCTAATTTACGGGCTAATAAGGTTTATTTCCTATAAAATCAACTCTCTAAATACTAAATCATAACCATTCTTCATTATTCATCCATTATTCTTCCATCTCAAGTCAAGCAAATTAGGGTTTCATCATTGTAAGTCATTAAGTTAGCTTCCAAAGACATCCAAGGGAAGATTCTTCATGTTTTGTTGCAGACATTCAAGGCCAATCATCATGGCAAGGTAATCAACTCCATTATTGCATGTTTCATTGCATTCATTCATCATTTGGTTTAATTACCTAAAAGGGGTTTGACCAAGGCAAACCCCCATGCCCTAACATCTAACATTCCTCTTCCTTGTCTTGTGTGTTTGTAGATTTGGACATCTTGGAGGCTTAGAAATCATTGAATATTGCATTGCAAAGTTTTTCAAGTCATATCTTCATTGGATAAGGAAAAACATCAACAAAAAGTCATTTTTAGGCCTGAATCTGACAATTTCATAACCGAACACCTAGAGAAGTAGAAAGTGTAGAATGAAAGCTCCAAATTCCACCTTTGAATATTCAAAAATTCAAAAGTGGAATCATTCACCATGGGTGGTGAATGAGTTCCACTTCCAGGTCAGTTTTTGGTTTTCTACATTTTTAGACACCCATTTGTCTGAAACAAGTTCTAGAATAGTTTTACAGAACTGGGACTAATTCGCCCAGAATGGTGAATGAGTTCCACCAGGCCTAAAATTCAACATCAGTAGCATTATATAAGTCATTTCTAGTCTCCATCCGTATCTCAGGTGCACACTTTCAGTTTGGTTCATTTCTATTCAATTTTGTTCACATTTCTAGGTGTTTCTCCATTACACAATGTGTTTTCAAACAAGTTACATTTCTTAGGTTTTGCATACTTAATCAATCAATTTCATCATCTAGTTGAATTTATATAATTACATTTAGATATAATTTCATCATACATACACTAGTTTGAGTGAACTACTTAGATTTTGGGTGTGGGATCTATCTCTTTTCATTAGGTGAAAAACCCTAATTGAGCAAAAGAGACATAGCATTCCATCAATCCAAAAATCTATGGTTCAATGGCATACCTTCTTCCTAATTGTGGAAAACCATTAGAAAGACACATTTGGGCTGCAAAATATAGGGCACATATACTCTCAGTCATTACTTCTCTAGGTGGTATGGAATTAGGTGGATATAGTGGAATAGAGTACATTATACACTATCTTATGTACCAGGGAAACTTGTGTCAAGATATACGCAAATAAATGATTCTTTTATTTTCAAAACATTATACCTTCCATTCTAAGTGTATCTACTATCATACCTCTCACTAACACTGTTATTTTATTGACACGGTTATCCTATTGCCTCTATAAAATAGTTCCATTTTAAGGCATATTGACTACATATTATGCACAACAAAACTCTACAAGTGTAACAAGATGTTTGCAAGAAAAAATATGAATTCATTGAACATTACTGTCTAAGCAACATAATATCTTCAAATGAAGGAGCGCTATAATTTTGACTGAGAAAACACTGTGTAGGCATTATTAGCACTGAGAAATGAAGAAGATAACACATTGAATTAGGTGACTATGATCACTGAAAGGAATATCATTGTTAAAGATTAGCAAACCATGAATTTTCCTCTATCCTATAGGATTGAGAAAGGAAGAACATTGTCAAATAGTGACTGAATCATAACAAACAATCCAAAAACAATGAAAGCTACTATCAAATGGTGACAAAGATCTGTCCTCTAAGTCATTTGCGCATGGTGATTGAGAACATAGTGAGTAAGAAGTAAAAGAGCACTAGATCATAACATTGCAAAATGGTAATGAGTTATGCAATGGACTTCACTGTTCTTTTGATCACAAAGTAGATCAAGATAACAACCAACATATTGATGTGCACAAAGAATTTTTATGGAGTGCAAACTTCCTTACAAATAAATTACCACTGCAAAGTTTGAGGTGAATTGCACCTACTATTTTATGCTGATATGGATATGTTCTAACCTATAGTTAATTGTTGTAGCATAATAGATAGGCTAAATAGTTGTTCATATACCATTTTTCTAAATTCAAAATTGTTATACCTTATTCTAGGGCAAATCACAGGGGGAGTCTATACATAAGACACCATTGTTTCAAATTCAAATTTGTTGGCTCTTTCACAATTGTTTGCTTCATTTATTTGATCTAAGATAGCCTCCTGTATAGAAGATGCTCTCAAAATCATAGTAAAATCCTTTATTCTAGGAAGACTGCTCAGAATCTTCCAATCATAACAATGAACAAAATCATTAGTCGTTAACCTAAACTTTGCAAGAGTTTCATCAAATTCTACTTTTCCACTCTCTTTTCCATTTTGAATTTTATTCCCAATTTCATCCATGAAGAAATTTCTCAACCTATAGATCCTATTTTTAGCCATAACTTTACTAGGTGTCGAGAATAGCTTTGAGTTTTTACCCAAGCAGCAATTGAAAAAATTTGGCCTTACCAGATATAATGTGTTGAAAAGGTCTTTGAAGTTATTCTGGAAAAGAGTTCCTGAGAGTATAATGCACAATTTTGGATTAACCTTTTTGCATGAATTCCATATCTTTGATCAACTATTTGAGCTTGATGACCTTCATCAAGAACAAGCAGACCTGTTCTCTCTAAGAGAAGTTTTCCAATATGCTTAGCCTCTTCATGAAGGCTCACATTTGTCTCACAAGTGGGTGGTATAGAAGAAAAAGTGTGCTTGTTATTGGCTACAATATTTTTGTATACCTAACTTGTGAGACAAATGTGAGCCTTCCTGAATAGGCTAAGCATATTGGAAAACTGCTTTTAGAGAGCATGGGTCTACTTGTTCTTGATGAAGGTCATCAAGCTCAAAATAGTTGATCAAAGATATGAAATTCATGCAAAAAGGTTAATTCAAAAATGTGCATTATACTCTTAGGAGCTCTTTTCCAGAATAACTTCAAAGAGCTTTTCAACACATTGTATCTAGTAAGGCCAAATTTTTTCAATTATTGCTTGGGTAAAAACGTGAAGCTATCCTTGATACCTAGTAAAGTTATGGCTAACAGTAGGATCTATAGGCTGAGGCAGTTCTACATGGGTGAAATTGGGAATAAAATTCAGAATGGAAAAGAGAGTGGAGAAGTAGAATTTGATGAAACTCTTGCAAAGTTCAGGTTAATGACTGATGCTTTTGTTCATTTTTATGATGGGAATATTTTGAACATTCTTCCTAGAATAAAGGATTTTACTATGATTTTGAGAGCATCTTCTATACAATAGTTTGTCTTAGATTAAATAAATGAAGCAAACAATTGTGAAAGAACTAGCAATTTTGAATTTGAAACAATGGTGTCTTATGTATAGACTCCCCCTGTGATTTTCTCCTAGAATAAGATATAGCAATTTTGAAGTAGAAACAATGGCATAAGAAAAAATATTTAGTATATTTTTTATGCTATAACAATTAACTATAGGTTAGAACATATCCATATTAGCATAAAATAGCAGGTGCAATTCACCTCAAACTCTGTTGTGGTAATTGCTTTGTAAGGAAGTTTGCACTCCATGAACATTCTTTGTGCACATAGCCAAACATTTAAAGTTCTTAACCAAAGCTCCAATAATGAGTATCTTGCCATTGCATGACTACTACTTTTTCTCTGTGTATGACAATACCTAAGCTTTTGGTGTTTCAAGATGGAACCTATAGTGCAAAAGTGTAGTCTCCATCTAAAGGAACCATCTTCGGAGCTCTTCCCTAAAATGAGGGTTGAAAAAATTAGAAGAAAAGCAATACCATAATTCTAAAGTAACAATTTGTATCGATGCAAATGTCAGAAAGTATAATTAAAAAGACAAATCCTTACAATTGGACCTCAAATTGGACCAAGCAGATTTATGATTTTATCTTTAGAATGTAGGAACTTTCTCTATCGGAGCTTCACGGCCTCAAATTGGATCTCCAATTGGACCAACAGATTTATGATTTTATCTTTAGAATGTAGGAACTTCCTCTGTTCGATATTCATGACCTCAAATTGGACCAATAGATTTATGATTTTATCTTTAGAAAATAGGAAATTCCTCTGTCTAATATTCAGAGTGATCAACTGGGAATCTAGAGTAATCAACTAAATCCTAAGATGTAATCAGGTGGAAACTAATGTTTCATTCCACCGACGTTTGTATTCCTATACTCAAGTTTTTCTTTTGAATGAAAACACCCATAAGTGTTTCAGACTAGCTCAAGGTACTCCCCAACCTAGTTATGTCACTAATAGCAATCCAAGTTTTCCCGAACTGTCCATACCCAAATGTTGCATCACAATCTATTATTCCTGAACATAAAAATTCCACATGTTAACCCCTTCTAAATAAAACATTTAATCATCATAAAACCCTAATTAATAAATCATTTCAATTTCATAAAGAATCTGATGTCATTTACTATCAAAACAAAAGTTGTATAAATGACAAAAAATCCATGAAGCCAGCTTAAATAAAAATTTTAGGATGGATTTTAGCATAAGAAGCTTTCTACTATAGCTCTCAATGAATGTATTATAAGTAGAAAAAAAAATTCTACACACTCGAAGTAATGCAGTCAAACATTTATTCCAAAAATATGTTAGCAAGAGTTAACTAAAAACATAATGACTTTTGCTTGGTTTCTTTTATCAATATGCCATGTGGAAATGGAATAATCATTAAGAAACCCTAACAATAAAAAATGAAGTAAAGGTTCAAGAAAGGAAATTCCAATGTACTATTGTGTAATGGTGACGAAGGAACTTATATGAGCATGACCTGCATACAAATCCCTACCATTGAATTTCCATCCATCCAAAGAGGAAATAAGCAATGTAAGGATTTGAGCAATATAAGTCCAAAGGGTTATGTTGTAACAATAATGGAATCACCATAAGAGCACAACCGAGGAACAAATTCTTGTGACTATAATTATGTGATCCATAACTCTATTGGTCATGTGGCATGGTTGTGCTATAACAAATACCAGATGCATTCATGTGTGACCCAAGTTTAATGTGGCTATAATGTGATAGAAATGGAGGAACTCATATGATCACAATTCATGTACAAATTAATCACTATCATCACAATTAGATGTCAATCATCATTAGGTGCATTTAGGTTGACTCAAGTTTAACAAGTTACAATGTAATGATAGCATGATCCAAGAGTGATTAACTCTTGCTACAATAAAGAGCCTATAACTCTGGTTGATATGCAAAGTGGTTGTGTTATATCAATTATGTAGTGCATTCAAGCACAACCCATGTTTAATGGGCTATTCTAGAGAGTGATCAAGATTTTATAAACCTTATGAATGTTACTTAAAAGTGTACAGCTTAAACTACAGACCAAGTTTGTTACATACTTGAATGCAATCTTAGGTTACCACAAACTATAATAATGTGATTTGCTAATAACCATTATGGGAAATATTAAAGCAAGACCCATGATATATAGGATACATTTCCTTGATCAAGTTTACATACCTTAATGATTAAACACAAGCTTCCCACACACTCTAGGATACAATCCAAGATCATACCACACCTTGTCAAGACAGCTAATATTTTGACCCAAGATTTAAGGTTATATTTTAATACTAACAAAAGCATTGGTAAGAGCATGACTAGGGTACAAACCCTAGGCCTCCATAGAAATGTAAACCATAACTCGACAGCAAAAAAAATACCCAATACCATTTTTTTTTAAAACACATATAAAGAAAATTCCCAACATCCTTTTTTAAATACCAAGATAGTCAATAACAAAGGGTTCACCAAACATCAATTTTTTTAATGCCTGAGAAAAATGATAACAAAATCAAAATTTAGAGAACTGTATGTAATACCAGAAAATGTTGAGACCTCATTTGTTTCTCAGAAAAGTAATTATCTTGATAGAAAAAAATATCCAATACCGTTTGTTTTAAATACCCATTTCAAGTGAAAACCCATCATCGAAATACCCAAACAGCCAATAAAAAAATACCAAGCATCAACTTTTAAACATACCTAGATATCCAATAACAAAACAACCAACATCATAAAATCCAAATAGCCAAATAGTACTTCACAAAAACACCCAACATCAATTTTTTCAAATACCCTTAAAAAATTAATAATGGTTTGCTTTCCTCTGAGATGATCCACAACAAAAAGCTCAAAATCCTCAAGACATACTTCTAGGTGGGGAGTTGTTTGATAGAAGGATAGATTTGGCCACATTCGAGACTCGTACCTTGAAGAACTGCTGGTAGGAGATTCCTTCACTAGGAAATCCCTTTGATTACTGCTTAATATCTCCATATTCAAAACCCTTCAACCTCTATTTGTTTTCCCAAACTATTTCTTCTAACTAAGCAGTAGTTAAAAACCACGTGAAAATGGTGTTCCTATATTGTTTCATTTTTGTTAGGAATGTATAAAATATATATATATAAATTTGTATGCATAGGTGTCAGCTACAGCCTAAATTGATGATGGCTAGGAAGATTTTCTCTCAATTAAGCTTGGGTAATCATTGCAGTTTTTGGTGAAATGTGTAATGATGGATTTGGTATCACATCATCAAAATTCCCCTCTTGCAAGGCTGTTGTGTAATGATTTATCTATTCCAAGTAGGCTACCTGGCGGTGATTTGAGCTACCGTCATTAGTACCTTTAGGTTATAGCTAGATTCTACAAGCAGAGGATGAGATATGCTTACAACACAGGTGATGGGAGTGATTACGGCACACATGCCAAATCTTGACACCTCTCCTTGAAACAATGGTTTTCCTCCTAACGTTTTGTTTTGCAGGTACTTGTAGCTGCTTACATGTGTTTAGAATTTATTACAAATTGCATAATTGGGAGATTTTGCATGAGCTCGCACACTGTGAAAGAATTGCTTCATTTAATGGGCTCTCTTTTGTATGAATTAAAATCATGTTCTCTGAAAAATGAGGAAATGCCTCTACCAAGCCTTCATTGGCTTTAAAAAGTGTTTTTTTCCATCAAATGTAGCACTTTGTCTAAACTTGTCTTCTAGCTTCTTCTGGTGGCGACGAGTGCATATATAATTCTAGTTATGAATACTATGTGTTGCAAAGTGGCAGAATGACTTTTCATCCATAGAATTTTAGGATAAAATGTAGTACTCAACTGTGGGAGCGTCTTTTTGAAGAAAACCTTTCTCGTGAGGACCTTAGTTTGATCTTCAAAGTGGATTTCCCAAGGGTTGAGGAGTCTGTGAGGTCGATGCTTAGCGTGGGGTCACGAGTCCTAGAGCTTGTCAGCAAATCTTTCCTTCCCAGGTGTTGTCTGTGTTTTTGTCTAATATTATGGATTTGCTTCAATCTTTAAGGGAGTTAGAGACAATTATAGACAAATTTGTTAATCCTCAGTTTCTTGACAAAATTATCTCTTAAATGTTGTTCAAGGCTATAATATTTTTAATGGGGAAGGGTATTTAGGAGGTTTGTTTCCTAGAGAATTTTTCAAGCAGCATCTGGGCTTTGAAGAAATTTATGAAGCTATTAGGTTGGCTCTACAGTACAGGAATGATCATATTCTCTTGAAGGTCTTGAGGAAGAATTACAGGAGTGTTTGTGTTTCTCTGGACATTGATATTAAGGAAAAATATTATGATGTGTCTCATCTTCATGATCATTTGCCTCATATGCCTCTTAATACTTATCTTTCCAAGTCAAAACAAAAATTGTTGTCGTCTGCTCCAGTTGTGGAAGGCTTTGAGGGACTACAAGGACAAAATGTAGTTGAGAGTTCCAAAGTTGTGCACCAAGGTCTCATAGAAAGGGAACAAATTGCTAATTTCGAACAAATAGAGAAGGTGTTGATTGTTGGTTTTGATTTCTTTTCTAAAGATATGCAACTACAGGAAACTTCTAAAGCCTAGGATGAAAATTCAATTTGTGTAGGATGCATGGAAGAATAGTAGTTGTCATCATTCTTTTCAGATGCATTTTTTTGATGATGGTATTTTTTCAAGTGTGTGTAAGGGAGAATTTTTTTGCATAAAAGTATCGAATAGTATAGTACTATTAGATATGGAACTTCCTCATTTTAGATTTTTTGTAATATCTACAATATTTTCAGGCATTTTCAATTGCTTGTAGATATGTATAAGGCTTTTGAGCAAGATTTGCATAGAAAAATCAATCTAATAAATATGTTCTCTTTTATTAAATATATTAATATATTTAGGCTTATATGCCTTTTATCAAAAAAAAAAATCTTAATTATATAAATAAATCCTATTTATTAGTGCACGCAAGGCATAGTACTATTGTAATGAGTTTTACTAAATAGTTATTAATAATTTAGTTTCAACCAATCAAAAATAATATTTAAAAATCAAATCAAATCAAATTCAATTTTGTAAAGTCAACTTGTAAAATATTTAACTTTACAAATTATAAAAATTATTTTTTGTGCATATAATTGGTTAAAAAGTTATGTGTCTATTTGTAGGGAAAGCAATGTACACATTTTTTTAAAGATTGATTTTTCATTTTTTGTCATTTCATTAAATCTTTCTAAAATAAATAAATGTTACTTATTTTGACATTTTTTTTAGAATGATTTTTTGTATGTAATTGTTATTTTTTATTAAACAAAATCTCAAAAAAATCAATTAACTATTTTATAGAGATTATTATTCTTTCCATTAGACTAATATCTTTATTATCTATTTTTAAAATATTTTATGATATAATTTGATTATTATATATTCTCCTTCTTCTTTTCTGGTGCAGGAGCACCTGGAGAGCATTAGGTAGCACTAGGAAAAATTTGGAAGCCTAGGATGAGATTTTGTGTTTTGATGCTTTAAGGTCATGTTGACCATTTGGTTTTGAGTTAGTAGTGTTAGAACATGTTAGGATGAAGGTTGATCAATAGCTTATGGTAGAATGAATGAGTTTCTCAACTTGTTTCACTAGGATTCACTAGGAGTTAGAAATAAAGCCCAAAATGTTGCATTTGTGCAATTTTGGACTAATGTGGGGTTATGTCCGACCAAGGGGAGATGTAACCACTTATGAACCTTTAAAAGGTGGGCCTCTAACTGGAATTGGGGTTGGAAAAAGCTTGGTATCATTTGGAGTTTACTGTTCATAAGGAAAAGTAATGAATTTCTTGCAATTTTCTAGTTTTTAGTTTTACTTTGTGTGCTAATGGAGGGTTCCAGGCATTGAGCAGTGTGTGGCACGTGTGATAATTACTTTACAAGATTTGTGTAGTTATTAGCTAGGTTCTTTCATCATTTTCTAGCTTTGTTCTTAGTTAGTTTTGTTTCTTTTCACTATTGATTAGACCGGCAGGTTGTAAATCATGGAGTCTTAGACCTTTGTTTTCCTCTATACCTGGTGTGTAGACTATGGGAATTGAGGCTAAGCTCCATGCCTATAAATTGGTTAGGTGTAGGAGTCCTTAGGAGGCATGAAACCATGGTAAGAGGCTATTACTAGGCGAGCTTGGCAGTGCCCGGTTAGGACAGTCAAGGAGTGCAGAGCACTAAGGTTGTAGGGGTGTCAATTCCCTGGCAAACCCAAGTGTGTGGTGGTTGTAGAAGGCCTTACAAAGGCTTGGAAAGAAGGAAGAGGATTCACCAATCCATCTGGTGGTTGAAAGAAGTAGATAGATCACTGTGAGGGCAAGAAATGGCCTAAAAAGCCCTAATTCTTACAAAATAAGGGTTACACCTGTGTACGGACTGTGAAAGCCTAAAACCTCAAAAATCTTGGAGAGGTAGGAAATTGAACCAGGGTCTCCAAAGGAAGTTTGTGATGTTCTTAAGAAAGATTGGGGTTTAAGCCTATTTTCTCGTGTTAGGAGGCCTAATTGGGGCTCAAGGGCTAGTAGCCCTTTTTAAACCCTAAAGTAGGGTTTGGTGGAAGCGATGGAGAATTGGAGTCTTGTGAATGATCAAGAACCCTAGAGGGATGGATTTGAGGCCATGGAAGGAATCACACACCCCTACAACAAGTTAGTGAGGTTTGGAGAGGTAACTATCCTTTAGGAAGATTAAGGGCCAAGGAGAGAATGGAGGAGAAAGCACCAAGATTGGCTTGGTTAGGGGAATGTAGATGATAGTAGGGTTGGCCAGGAGAACTAGGGGTGCCTAACAAGCAATAGGGCCTATAGGTTAAGAAGGTGGAGAGTGACACCAAAGGGATTTTCCAAGGTGTGACCCAGAGCATGGGATAGTGAGTGTTCCATCCAACCCTACCCTATCAAATTGGTATCAGAGCAAGCAAAAGATTTGGGAAGCATCTTATATGTAAGAGGTTGAGTCTAGTGATTCTTCCATCATGGTGACAAATGCAAAATTGGCTAAGATGGTTGAAGAGCAGGAGGAAGAAAATAGGCTAATGAGGGAAAGAATAGCCCAACTTGAGCAAGTAATGAGGAGCGCGTAGTTAGAAGGAAGGATACCAAAGGAAGAAGAGGTTGCAGATGAAGACAAGACCCCTAAACCTGATCCTGTTCTGAAAGAAGAACCTTTCTTGAAAGCATTGAAGGCTTTAAGTGGAAAAGCACTTGAAGGCATACCACTGTTTAGTGGGGAAATGGAAGGTGGTCTAGTCATGGATTGGATAGAGGGAATGGAGAATCATTTTGAATGTGATGGAGTCACTGAAGCACAGAAGGTAAAGGTGGCTAAATCAAGATTAAGAGGTTCTGCCTTGACATTGTGGAAATTCATTCAGACAAAGAGGGAAAAGGAAGGCAAGTAGCCTATAACTACTTGGAAGGGTATGGTTGCCAAAGTAAAAGAAGCATACATGCTAGATGACTATGAGATACAGTTACACAAGAAGAGAAGGCTTTGAGTGGAAAAGCACTTGAAGGCATACCACTGTTTAGTGGGGAAATGGAAGGTGGTCTAGTCATGGATTGGATAGAGGGAATGGAGAATCATTTTGAATGTGATGGAGTCACTGAAGCACAGAAGGTAAAGGTGGCTAAATCAATATTAAGAGGTTCTGCCTTGACATTGTGGAAATTCATTCAGACAAAGAGGGAAAAGGAAGGCAAGTAGCCTATAACTACTTGGAAGGGTATGGTTGCCAAAGTAAAAGAAGCATACATGCTAGATGACTATGAGATACAGTTACACAAGAAGAGACAAAGCTTAAGGCAGAAAGACCAAGATGTGAATACATACACAGAGGAGTTCCAAAAACTTTATATGAGGTCTAATGTTTCAGAAGATGAAAGTCTCAAGGTGGCTAGGTATCTTAATGGCTTGAAATGGAACATTCAAGAGGAGATGGCTCTTCTAAGTCCCAAGACAGTACACCAATGCTATCAGCTAGCTATCAAGATTGAGGAAAGAAACAAGAGGAAGCAAGACCAGGCTTCTAAAGGCAAAGGAAAAGGCAAATATCAAAGAGGGCAGTGAGGTGGCTACCAAGGTAGAGGCAATGACCAAAGAAACCAAGGATATTCTAAACTCACAGAGAATGGAGGTGAAACATCTTCTAGAGGAGGATATAATAGAGGTAGAGGACCTCAAGGAGGTTCAAACAGAGGAAGAGGAGCAGGCAGGAGCAATTCATATTTTGCAAACATGAAATGCTACCATTGTAGTCAAGTAGGTCATCCTGCTTATAGGTGCCCAGAGAAAGCATCTTCATCAAGCAATGAGAAGAGAGTGGCTTATGCACAAGAGGACACCATGAGTCTTAAGGCATCTGAGGTCATTCATATTGAATTTGAGGTGGGAGAGAATCTGATGTTCAGTAGAGTTTTGATCAGACAACCGGTCAAAGAGGAACCAAAACAAAGGAGAGCTCTATTTAGAGTAAGGTGCAAGATACTTGGTAAAGTATGCAAGGTCATAGTAGATTCAAGTTCAATAGACAATATAATCTCAGAGGAGGTAGAAATGAAACTGAAATTGGAGAAAGTACCCCACACTAACCCCTACAAGGTCACATGGCTAAACAAAGGGCAAAGTGTTTTAGTAAATGAGCAAGTAACAGTGGAGTTTTCCATTGGAGGATATAAAGACAAGTTGGTTTGTGATGTTTTACCCATGGATGCATGCCATCTACTATTGGGAAAACCATGGCAGTATGACAGAAGTGTCATGTATGATGGAAAAGAGAACACCATTTCTTTCAAGAAGGATGGAAAGACTTTCAAGTTGCAGTCACTATCAGAAGAAGAAGAATGATAGTCAAAGACATCAAACATCATGTTGAGTAGTGGGAAGGAGTTCCTTAACAACCTAAATCAAGCGAGTGAAGGATATGTGGTTATGTTACAACCTAAAGAAGAAGACAAGGCTGAAAAGACAGTCTTACCGAAAGCAGTCCAAAAGTTACTTGAGAAGTACAAGAGCATAGTTAGTGATGGTGCACCTGCAACTTTACCACCAAAGAGAGCCATAAGTCATCAAATTGACTCCATACCTGGAGCCTCACTGCCTAACAAAGCAGCATATAAACTTACACCAGATCAGAATCTAGAAGTAGCTAGGCAAGTGCAAGAGTTATTGGATCAAGGATTGATTCAAAAGAGCATCTGCCCATGTGCAGTACCAGTTGTCTTAGCAACAAAGAAAGGAGGTAAGTGGAGATTATGCACTGATTCTAGAGAAATAAATAGAATCACAATCAGGTATAGATTCCCTATCCCTAGGATTGAAGACTTAATGGATTGTCTTGGAGGAGCTCAATACTACACAAAGTTGGATCTCAAGAGTGGATACCATCAGATCAGAATTAAGGATGGTGATGAGTGGAAGACAACTTTTAAGACAAATGATGGGTTGTATGAGTGGAAAGTGATGCCATTTTGCCTCTCTAATGCCCCTAGCACATTCATGAGGCTCATGAATGAAGTGCTTAAAGATTTTACAGGGATATTTGTGGTGGTATACCTTGATGACATCCTCATATACAACAAGACAGTAGAAGAGCATTTGAAACATGTGGAGTTGGTTCTTAGAAGATTGCAAGAGGAGAAGTTGGCAATCAATCTAGAGAAGTGTGAGTTCTTTAAGCAAGAGCTTGTATATTTGGGTTTTGTAGTGTCCAAAGGATCATTGACGATGGATCCAAGCAAGGTGGAAGCCATCCTAAACTGGCCTACTCCAACCACAGGGATAGAGGTAAGAAGTTTTCATGGATTGGCTCAATTTTATAGAAAATTCATAAGGAACTTTAGTGATATATGTGCACCAGTCCTAGATACAATCAAGGGTGGTTTAAAAACTAAGTTTGTGTGGACTCAAGAAGCTAAGAAAGGGTTTGAGAAACTGAAACAAGAAGTGGCAACTCAACCTATTCTCCTGTTACCTAGCTTTGACAAGTTCACTATTGAATGTGATGCAAGTGGAGTGGCAATAGGAGGAGTGCTAAGTCAAGAGGGCAGGCCTATAGCCTTCTTTAGTGAGAAGCTCAATGAAGCAAAAAAGAAGTATTCAACCTATGACTTAGAACTTTATGCTTTGGTTCAGTCATTTAGGAAATGGAGGCATTACCTTCTACCCAAGGAGTTTGTAGTCTTTATTGACAATCAAGCACTTAGTTTTATCAACACTCAAGAGGAGTTGAGTAATAGGCATTTGAAATGGATGGAATACATCCAAGCTTTTACCTTCACCATCAAGCATAAGAAGGGATAGCTAAATAAAGTAGCAGATGCATTGAGCAGGAGATTGTTGACAGTGAAAGAGATACAGATCAAGAGCATTGGCATAGAGAGTTTCAAGGATCTCTATGGGGAAGCTGAAGACTTTTCAGAGGCCTACAAGGTATGTTTAGATTTTGAGAATCATTTTCATAGCCAATATTTTGAGTATACTTTACAAAGTGGTTTGTTGTTCAAAGGAAATCAGTTGTGTGTTCCAACAGGGTCAATCAGGGAAAATCTGATTCAAGAAAAGCATAATGGCAGTCTTAGTGGACATTTTGGCATCAATAAGACTTTAGAACTAGTGCAAAGATTCTATTACTAGCCTAAGTTGGCAAGAGATGTTAGAAAGTATGTGGAACAATGTGTTGTGTGTATGAAAGCTAAGGGAGGAGCTAGTAATGCTGGTCTATATCAACCCCTACCCATTCCTAACAGACCATGGGAGTGTGTGAGCATGGATTTTGTGGTAGGCCTTCCTAAGACCAAGACTGGTTTTGACAGTGTTTATGTAGTGGTAGACAGATTTAGCAAAATGAGTCATTTTATTCCCTGCAAAACTACTCATGATGCTAGTTACATAGCTCATCTTTTCTTCAAGGAATTTGTAAGGATCCATGGATTTCCTTTGAGCATTGTTTCAGACAGGGATGTGAAGTTCATGAGTCACTTTTGGAAGACTCTATGGAGAAGATTGGGTACTAACCTGTCTTTTGGATCAGCTTACCATCCTTAGACCGATGGTCAAACAAAGGTGCTTAACAGGGTGCTAGGTAACCTTCTAAGGTTCCTAACTAAGGATTATGGACAGACATGGGATATGGTTATCTCCCAAGCTAAGTATGCTTATAATGACAGTGTAAACCGGACCACAGGGAAGAGTCCTTTTGAGATTGTGTATGGGATGCACCCAAGAGGCATATGTGAGCTCAGAGATCTTGGAGCTATGGAACAAAGAAGTGGACATGCAGAAGACTTCAGTCAGACCATTAAGGAGATTCAGGAGCAAGTAAAGAGGACAGTCACTGAGGCTACACAAAAATTGAAGGAGAAGGTAGATATGTCAAGGAAAGATGTGCAATTTTCAATAGGGGACTATGTCATGGTCCACCTTAACAAGTCAAGGTTGCAGAAGGGAATTTCAACCAAGTTGCAAATGAAAAGAGTAGGACCCTGCAAGATATTGGCCAAGTATGGCAAGAATGCATACAAGGTGGAGCTACCTACCAATCTAGGAATCTCGCCAGTTTTCAACATAGCTGATTTGATCAAATATAAGGGGACAGTCAATGATGTGGATCTGAATAGTAAGGAGATCTTCAAGGACATCAACAATGTATCCTTACCTAATCAAGACAAGCCATAGGCAGAGAAGATCTTGGAGTCAAGAGTGAAGAAGGCTACAAGACATAAGGTGTACATGGAGCACCTTATCAAGTGGAAGAACAAACATGAATTAGAAGCCACATGGGTACAAGAAGATCAGTTCAAGAAGTTTGGTATTGACCTATCTTTGGTCTCTCCTTCCATTCCTTAGTGTTTGGGCAGAGAGGGGCAGAATGGTGCAGGAGCACCTAGAGAGCATTAGGTAGCACTAGGCAAAATTTGGAAGCCTAGGATGAGATTTTGTATTTTGATGCTTTAAGGTCATGTTGACCATTTGGTTTTGAGTTAGTAGTTTTAGAACATGTTAGGATGAAGTTTTATCAGTAGCTTATGGTAGAATGAATGAGTTTCTCAACTTGTTTCACTAGGATTCACTAGGAGTTAGAAATAAAGCCCAAAATGTTGCATTTGTGCAATTTTGGCCTAATGTGGGGTTATGTCTGACCAAGGGGAGATGTAACCACTTATGAACCTTTAAAAGGTGGGCCTCGAACTAGAATTGGGGTTGGAAAAAGCTTGGTATCATTTGGAGTTTATTGTTAATAAGGAAAAGTAATGAATTTCTTGCAATTTTCTGGTTTTTAGTTTTACTTTGTGTGCTAATGGAGGGTTCTAGGCACTGAGTAGTGTGTGAAATGTGTGATAATTACTTTACAAGCTTTGTGTAGTTATTAGCTAGGTTCTTTCATCATTTTCTAGCTTTGTTTCTTTTCACTGCTGATCAGACCGGTAGGTTGTAAATCATGGAGTCTTAGACCTTTGTTTTCCTCTATACCTAGTGTGTAGAGTATGGGAATTGAGGCTAAGCTCCATGCCTATAAATTTTTTAGGTGTAGGAGTCCTTAGGATGCATGAAACCATGGTAAGAGGCTATTACTAGGCGAGCTTGGCAGTGCCCGGTTAGGACAGTCAAGGAGTGCAGAGCACTAAGGTTGTAGGGGTGTCAATTCCCTAGCAAACCCAAGTGTGTGGTGGTTGCAGAAGGCCTTACAAAGGCTTGGCAAGAAGGAAGAGGATTCACCAATCCATCTGGTGGTTGAAAGAAGCAGATAGATCACTGTGAGGGCAAGAAATGGCCTAAAAAGCCCCAATTCTTACAAAATAAAGGTTACACCTGTGTATGGACTGTGAAAGCCTAAAACCTCAAAAATCTTGGAGAGGTAGGAAATTGAACTAGGGTCTCCAAAGGAAGTTTGTGATGTTCTTAAGAAAGATTGGGGTTTAAGCCTATTTTCTCGGGTTAGGAGGCCTAATTGGGGCTCAAGGGCTAGTAGCCCTTTTTAAACCCTAAAGTAGGGTTTGGTGGAAGCGATGGAGAATTGGAGTCTTGTGAATGATCAAGAACCCTAGAGGGATGGATTTGAGGCCATGGAAGGAATCACACACCCTTGCAACAAGTTAGTGAGGTTTGGAGAGGTAGCTAGCCTTTAGGAAGATTAAGAGCCAAGGAGAGAATGGAGGAGAAAGCACCAAGATTAGCTTGGTTAGGGGAATGTAGATGATAGTAGGGTTGGCTAGGAGAACCAGGGGTGCCTAACAAGCAATAGGGCCTATAGCTTAAGAAGGTAGAGAGTGACACCAAAGGGATTTTCCAAGGTGTGACCCAGAGCATGGGACAGTGAGTGTTCCATCCAACCCTACCCTATCATTTTCATTTATAAGTTTCTTGTATTTTTTATATTAATTTATATTAATATATATAGGTTCTCCTAAAAAAATTATAACTATAATATATAGGCATATAAGATAACCTATATTATTTTAGGTCTTTATTTATAATATATAAATGATTTTAATGTAGGTAATACTAGCATACATATATTAAATATTAATATATATATAATACACCAAGAGTTATCTTTTCTCAAGGCACCTATTTTCATCAACTTATTCAAAACAACAATAAACTACCCATATGCTACCATCGTTTCAATCAATCAAATAATACATGAACAAAATAAATCAGCAGAAAGACTCAATAGTGAAATAAATCCAGAAAAGACTCAATAGCACATTAGTAGTTAAACACAAAGATGCTTAGTTGTCTTATGAGTTCCCCATGAAATTTGAATTGATGGATTTTAATTATAATTTGATTTTCAATACATATGTCCAATTTCTTCTTTAAATAAGCATGATACAATTGTCAAGATACAATTGTCAATTAAGATAAGATCAAATATCCCACTCAATAATAAAACAACCATAAATAAAAAGCCACAAACCTTACGACTCCTTGAATCTTTGGTTTATTTTACTGCAACAACATATTATAACGGTTTCAACAAGACTAAAGCCAAATTTTTGATAGCTAAATTCAAGTGAATCCAAAAAATGTAAAGTCAAATCTACAAGAAATCCAACTCCAGATAATAAAGTCAAACCTACAACCGTGAAGTTTTGAAACGGTTATGATTCGACAGCCTTTTTTAATAGAGGTCTTCATGAATTCAAAGATAAGAACATCTAAAGAATGCTTGGAATAAAACATATTTAAAACTGCTTTAAAAACAAAGCAAAAAAAAAAAACTATTGAATAAATACACTATTGAAAAATAAACAAAAAAAAAATTACAAATAAAAACATTGAAATTTCTTATAATTATAAAAAAAATATTTGTGTTACTACTGTAAATAAATGCTCACTCTAAAAACTTAAAAATTTATTACATGACACTAAGTATTTAGTTTTAATTTATTTTAATAGAGGTCTTCATGAATTTGTGAATAAAATAGCTTTAAAACTGCTTTAAAAACAAAGCAAAAAAATAAAAACTATTGAAAAAATAAATACACTATTGAAAAATAAACAAAAAAAATTACAAATAAATACATTGAAATTTGTTATAATTATAAAATATATATTTATGTTACTACTATAAATAAATGTTCACCCTAAAACTTTTTTTTTTTTTTTGATACATAAGATTAGTTATTTATTGATAATTAAAACCAAAATACAAATGTCTGCGAACTGTAAACCCACTATACCACCCGTCCACCAAAAACTTCAGAAATCTACCAAATGCTACCTCATTCCACCAAATCCCAGCCAAAATTAACAAAACCAAACCATTAAAATGCCATTTATGTGGCCATGGCTACCAAAACCAGACCAACCAGTACTAACCCTATAAACCAGCAAAAAATGAACGAACCCTCACCCAGCTTACATACATTTGTTCAATTTTGCGAAATCCTCAAATTTCGCCTTCCACTTCACACTGAAAAACTTTAAAATGTATTAAATTACACTAAGTAGTTAGTTTTAATTTATTTTTTTAATTAAATTGATTTTAAAATCTAAAAAAACAACATTACCGCCACTTGCATAATACACCTCTAACATAACTCTTGACATAATTATTTTTATTTTACTTCAATTTATCTTTTTAACATTCAAAATAAAAATAAAGTATAAATATATATTATAAAATAAATAAATAAATCTTTATAATTATTATACAAATTATGAAACACTATTGCAATGAGAAAAAAATGATGAAAATAAGTGCCTCAAGAAGGATAAATCTCGACGTATTTTATATAAATAATAATGTTATATAAATACTAATTTATTATAATAATTACTATAATTAAATTAATTATAATTGTTAATATTAAATTTTTATATTAATAATAATAAAAAAGAAATCATTATAAAATTGATTATGATATAAAAAATAAATATTTTAGAGTGAATAAGATATCAAATCGATTTAAAACCATTTTTAAATCTACTTGAAAAAACGTCTACATACAATGAATGTAATTATGCTAGTCGCATGTCATTTGAACATCAAATTCAAACTAAAGAGTTTTTCCTTACATTGACTTTTACTTTTTATGGATGTCATTGTAATACTCAGCGTAATTAATTTATATATAAAAAACTTATATTAATGTAGAATTTATTAATATTATTTCTATTTATATCTTATATTATTATAAGTAATATTTTGTAGGTTATTTTATTTTGTAGGTTCTCTTTTAATCTTATATATTATATAAAATATTATGATTTTAGATCTACTTATATTAATATATATTATAGGTTATATATATAACCTTTTGTATTTTAATTGAATCATTTATTTAGTTTTCTAATTTATATTTTGTATATAATCTCATTTTTTTTGTTAAATTATTATTATTTTAAGTTTTAGTATATTTTTCTTTATATTTTTCTTCATTTCTTTTAATAATTTTATTAATTGCTCCTCAATCATTTTGCTATATAATTCATCTTTATAATTCTCTTAGAGTTATTTATTCATTGTTTGAAACATTTAACCTTTAACCTTTTTTAACCATTTATTTGTGTTATATCATATTCCTATATTATTCATTCTTCTCTTATGTTTTCACCATTTTTAACCTATTTTCACTTTTACTACATTTTCCAATCTCCTCCCTCACTACCCTCTCTCATATATCCTCTTCCTATGATGAATCATTGAGTGTGGTCTGAAACTTCAATTCAAAATAGCATACACAATTTAATCTATAGGTATTTACTCTATCATTCGTAGACTTTAGAAAATTCATACCATCTATAATCATTGGTTTGTTAATATTTAACAATTATTGATTTGAATGAAGATTTAGTTGCACATGTATCTACTACGAATAAAATATAACCTTAACAATAAATTCTAAACCATTATCCTAATTCTAGACCCATCTCTAACCTTAACTATGATCGTAACACTATTCATAACTATAAACCTAACCCTAACACTAACAATAAATTCTATCTCAACTAATTAACAATATTAAAACACAATAATTAACAAAACTAAAAAACTATATTTAACAAAAATTACATTTATTTTTATTCACATTAATAAAACATTCATTTATTTTTTATCAAATCTAAAAAACAATAATTACAATACTATAAAGGAATGTACTAGCCAAGACGTCGCACTTGTTTAATTATATCTTTAACTCAATTAATCTTCTTGATTAGTTAAATCAATCTTATTTATTTAACTATATCTTTGATTTTTTATTCTTCTTGATTAAGTAAATAAATCATATTTTTTTAATTACATTGAATGTGTTCCTTATATGAAATGAATGACCTGCTTCTAAAAATCAACGATTGAAAATTGTGGAGAAGGATGCAGGACAATTGAAATGATCTCAACCATCATTTTTTTCTAAATATTAAAAAATATTATATATAATTAAAAAAAACTACATTCTTATCTAGTCTTAGCTTTAAATTAAGAAAAGATAAGATAAGAATTGTTTTTTTTTTCTTTTAAACTTTTTAAACTTAGATTTTTAGATAAATATTAATGTTTTTAATAAATAGATATATTTTTTAAATAATAATAAATCGGGTAAATTACAAATTGACTTTTTATCTTCTAAATAGGGTTTCATTTTATTTTCACTTTTTAAGTTTGGTGTTACTAGCAGTTTTAGACATAAAAGTTAGAATTTTACTTTTAGCAATTTTAATATAGTCTATTTATTTTTAATATTTTATTTGAAATACAGTTTCAGTTTTTAAAATATAATTTATTTAATAATATTTAATAATAATTTTTTTTTTAATATTGATTTTATGTTAGTATTGTTTGTGATATATTAATTATATTTTTTAGATACATATTTTATTAATATTTCAATTATAATAAATTAAAAAAATAGTTTTACTTTTTTTTTATCATAATAGCCGAAGCGGTAATATATTGATTAGATAAAAAATTACAAAATGTTGTTCTAGAAAGCTCACTAGTATCTTGGTTATCACCACAAAAACCATATTATATGGAATGTTATGAGCTATTGGCATGGCATAAACCAAAAACCATGGCCTGTATACATATGAAACTATAACATTGTATTTAGTAATAGAGTCGAAGAGCAGATTCATACATAGCTAGAAATAGAGAGAAAACCCTAAATAGTACCTCCAGATGAGCCCGTAGGGAATGGTTGGGTGTTCTTCTTCTTCCTTTTCTAGGGTAAAAAGTTGTGCTCCACCTTTTCTCCTTGATCTCACCCAAAGAGGACATTTGACAACTACCACAGGTAAGACATAATGTTGATTCCATGATGAGAGAGTAGAGATGCAAATACCAAGAGTGGAGTAGATAACTACCAGAGCCCAAGAAACCACCTTACTTAAAGTCGTAAACATAACAAATGCCTAACACCATGAAGATTGCTATAAGCCCAAAGTAACTTCACTCATGGGAGATTAAATAATTTTTCCTTACCACGAACATGTGTCAATATTACACATAGTGTTTTAAACTGGCTGCCAAATCTGCCAATAATCAAATGACTATGTGCCTTTGGGACTTGAGTTTATTGTGCATAAAACTTATGATATCATCTCATCATGACCAAACGATGTCATGATGAGATGAATAAACCTCGTTGTCATAAGGCTCTTTTGTATTCCCAAGGAAACATATCTGGCCTTTATGTCTATGTGGAATTACATATAAAGATGTGGTGTCCAAGTCAGATGGACTTGTCGATTCCTCATCAGCTCCCCGATTGGCTAGCTTGTCAGCTAGTTGGTTTCCTTCTCGATAAATATGATTTATCGTATAGTCTTGAATGTAGTTCAAAATTCCCAAAGCATGATCTAGCAGATTTTTTAGTTTCCAATTAGGGGTGGATTTAATTCTTATAGTATTAATTACAATTGTTGAGTCCCCTTCAATTTCTAGATTTCAAATGTTTAGTGACTTGCATAGAGATAAACCTTCAATCAAACCTAAGAACTCTGCAAAATTATTCATAGCCTACTCCAAGTAAACAACTTTCTCTGCCACAACTACACCTTCCCAAGAATGAATAATGCATATTGCACCAACCTTACCTGGATTCCCATGGGAGGCACCATTGAAGTTGAGTTTATACCAACTTGGTTTGGGTAAAGATCACACACAATTTCTCCTTTTTCCTGGTTATCTCTACTCATGTTTCCTATGAAGGGGGGGATCCTTAGGCCTGACCAATTCTTGTGCATTTGATTGTCCCATTCAGAGAAATTACAATCCTTCTTTACACATTTCATATTTCTACTATTGACTACTTCAACAATAGATGTCTATGTTTTGTTTAAAATCCTCTGTATTGGCAGCTCCATGTCTTTGAATATTCTTTGGTTTCTTTCTTTCCATAGTTTGCAAATTAATATGAAAGGACTATGTATTCCCAAAGGTTGCCAAAAAGGTTGGATTTTCTTAATCACGACCACTAATTGAACCATTGATTGATGTCTAGGGATAGAGCAATAGCCCAATCCAACTTATTGATTAGCCACATCTAGCAAGATTGAGCATAGGAGTGTGTGAGAAGAAAATGATTTGAGATTTCTTCCTCCAATTTGCACAAGACACATCTTGAGGGTCCTTCAAATCCAATCTTAAAATATTTTGTAGTCAAAATTCTCTTCTGGATAGTTGCCCATGCAAATGCTCCCACTTTAGGAAGACACTTCTTATCCCAACATATCCTATAGGGAAGGATATCTCTAGCTTGAATTTTTTGATTATATATCAATTGGAAACCATCCTTTGAATTTTATTGACCTATGTTTTTATTTGGTCCAAATCAATGAGTTAGCACGCTCTTTGAATAGCAATGTTCTTCCTATTAATAGATCCTTCAACCTTTCCCATTCGTTCTAGCTCATGAGAGGGGAGAAATCCTTCCATCTCCAACCAAGAGTTGATTGGGACTCACTCAGCTCTACATAATTCTTGAGATACCTACCCTAGTTTTGTATGAAGAAATCCTTGAATGGATTAGTGTTCATTAGTCTATCTATAAGAGGGTATCCTCCCTATGAGTCTTCCAAAAAAAGGGAAGACCTACCATTAGATACATTCCATGAGATGTGCTTTAAAAGAGTTCCCCTACTATTCAGAAAGAAGTTCCAAATTCTAGATCCTTTTGGTGGTTTGGGGGTTCTAAAAATGCCTTCTCTACTATCAGACTCTAAGTATTTCGATTGTGAAACCTTTACCCATTTTAACTATGGATGGGTGTAGAACATCCAAGCTATCTTTGCTCCTAACGCTTGATTTTTCCATAGCAGATTCTTGATGCTTGTGCCTCCATCGTGTTTAATTCTGTAGATTTTCTCCCAAGAGATCATTGCAATTTTCTTTTTCTCTATTACTCCCTACCAATAAAACTTCCTTAAAAAATTTGGACGATTTTCTTGTTGGCCCCAATAGAGAGAGTGTAATTCCAATTGTGCAAAACCCAAAGGACAAAACATTGCACACATTTTTTTTAAATAAATCAAAGTACACATATTTTGAACCATTAAACATGATTGCATTACACATTAACATCATAACGTCAAGTCCTCTAGGGAACGCGAGGTCACATCGCATAAACAAACTCATAACAAAAGATTACAATTAAAGCTAAATAACTTAATAAATCTTACATCCATCATAAACATTACAATATCCATTTACAAAGGTAACATCCATGAAACCCTAAGTATAAGTATAAATATATCACATCATACAACCATAATAAAACCCATAAATTATGAAAGGTTACAAAGGTGCATAACTAATACATCATCACTTAATACATTACATGTTCTCAATAAATGAATACAATGAAACCTCCCATACATGTGGGATAAATACATAGTACAAATAATGTCTAAAATACAAGATAAATATCAGGTACCAGCTCCATCTGAAGAATACTGTGAAGAATGAACGTTGATGGGGAACCCAACGGGTGCGGAGCACGTTCCACCCGACCATGTGGGTTTTAGGAAAAACCCACCCCCCATGCTCAGAAGTGACAAGGAATTAATCATGACCATGAATGCCATAAGACAACTCCAATAAAGAATAATAGAGTACAATAACTCCAAAAGCAACATCAAAGAATACATAGATCATAAACGACAACAAGGAACCACTCAATATAACCAAAGAGCCATAAAACACATCACAAATAAACCATGGCAATAACCATTAACCACATGCCAAGTAAACCAAAGAGATAATCATAATACACTTCCAAAGGCAACCAAGAAAACAAAACACAAGGGCAACAAGTGGAGAGTGTCATCGCATAGCCTACATGGGTTATCCTGGCCCTTCCTCCAGCATGAGGCGCCAACCCCCATCTATGGTTATCCTAGCCCTTCCTCCTACTTGAGGCACCGGCCCCATAGGGTGACTCATGCGGAGCCGTTAACCTCTCCTGAGGACAAGGTAACGACTTTGTCGACCACGGCCTTCTCAGTCTACCATTAGTCTATGATAGCCCTAATGAATATATGAGGTATCCAAGATTATCTTATATGTATTTACTACCCATCCCCCTAAGTTCTATTATTAGGTTTTCACTTGTTAATCTACTCTTACGTGGGTTATCCTGAGCCCTTCCTCCTTTTGAGGTGCCGACCCCCACAAAGAGCCACTCTCCCTGAGACCCCAAAACATAACAAAATCAAAGGGTTGTACCATAAAGGACAAGGCATTAGAACTCAACCAATGACATGTGAGGCATTACCCATCCTACTAAAACACATAATCAAAGTTTCCACAAAATCTCATACAACCCCTTTCACAATGACGATACCACATAACTTGCTATAACACAAGCACACTAAACAAGGATATTGACCAACAATAAAACTTAGCCCCTGGAAGCCTAAGGTTCACAACCTCAATAACGAGTTCATAAAAACTACAGGGTTCCCCTTTCGAAAATCCAAAACAATAATGTAATGATAAAAGAATAACCAACAAATTCTCAAGAATTCAACTCAAATCAACATACTAATATTCCACAATGAGAAACAATTTTTTTTAATCCTTTGCTAAAAATCTCTATTTCTACAATAAATTTTGCAATAAAATACAATAATAATAAATATATGACTTACTATTTTCCATTAACCACCATAATTGTAAATCATAATTTCTCCATAAAACAAATACAGTATATCTTACATTTACTTTATATATGTACATACGTATATATATATACATATATATATAAACACATATATACATAATTGCATATATATATATCAATTACATATAATATTCTGCTAATTATTTTCATGGCAAACCTCTGGGTTATAACCCCTGTGATAAAACAATGTGTATATATATATATATATAAGTTAAGACCAAGGCAGTGAATCACATAACAAATGGCGGTCAATAAACAAAGGGGAATCATCGGCCTTACATAGGCCGTATGCAACAGGGGGTCGCAACTATGTACAACAGTCTTAATGACTATTGTGTGTTGCGCACAGCAATCATTAAGACTGTTGTGGGCAGCACCCAAAGCGGCCAATGGAGGGAAATGGGGGGAGTACGGCCAGAGCCGCCCCTCCCACAAGTTTTCATAAAAAAAAATTATTAAAAAGAACCCAGTACCTGGTAGGTACGAATTCGGCCCCAAAAAAAATAGAAATAAATTTCATAAGAAGATATATATTTATATATATATATATGTATATATATATATATGTATATATATATATATAATATATATATATATATGTATATATATATATAATATATATATATATATGTATATATATATATAATATATATATATATATATATATGTATATATATATAATATATATATTTCAAAAACACAAGACATTTCTTTTAGAAATTTATGCACTAAATATATATATATAATATGTATATATTTATATCTCTTCTTAGATATATATATACATATATATACATATATATGAATATATATAAAACTCATCCATTTAATAAAAGGAATTATTTTTCCACAGTAAAATGATAGAAATACTAGACATTTTCAGAGACCCAAATGTATTTCTTTCCTTGGTTGACTACCCAGAAGATTTCAAAAGTCTCATAAGATTTATTTTCTTGTACAGAATAAGACAACTAAAGAATAAGAAAATGGAACCTGGAGTCCTGCGCCTATTAAAAATTTGATGAAGCTTTGCTTGACCCAAATAGCCTTTTCGAAGAGCTTTCGTTCCTTCCTTCAAAAATTCTCCTCCAGCTTCCTTGATAAATTCTCTAATCCAAAATTTAATTTAGAAGAACCTCCCCAGAACAATAAAAGAGTGAAATAATTAAACAGAAAACCCCAGAGGATCCAATTTTTCCAAAACTCTTATTCTTGTGTAACTTCTATCAAAATTTTCCCCCTAAATGAAAATCTCACAAATTTGCAATTAAATAAAAGATTTCTTCTTCTTTTTCAAAAACTCCAAAAATCAAAATTAAAAAGAAGTTTTCTAATTTCATTCCCAGCTTTACAGCTAAAACTCAACATTCATTGGTCCTTTTCATCTTTTCTTTCTTTTCTTGATTTTTTTCCATTTAACAACACTTTTTGTTTTAAATTTGATTTTGCAAACAATACTTGCAATTCACACAATTTAATTTATTTAATTAATTTATTTCATAATTATCCTCAACATGCTCTTTTAATTAAATTATCAAAATACTAATTTTAAATAATTTAATTTACACTTTTCCATTTATTTATCTTTAATAAATATATGGCTTTTAAAATAAAACTTTTATATTTTCATACAAACTATTCCAAACATTTATTAACATCATTTAGTTATATAAATTACATCATACAAAACACCAACGTAAAATAAATACCAAAAGTACACTCACACAAACTACTATAATAAAATGCAAAATGACAAAGGTCAAAGATGCACAATACCACAAGACATAAAATAGTTTGACAAACATGGGATGAGGTGACTTCCTTGTCATCTATGTTTCAACTTCATGCCCATTGGGTTAAATTGATGCTCGCCCTGTCCTGCCGAAGCAGGTGGAATCGAGACTCTGTACCTGCAATTCTTGCATACAAACAAGGTTGTGTACAACATGTGTATATATATAATCAAAACATCACATCATGAGAAGGAATTGCAGCGTAGCAGGGCACTCGTAAACGAGTGGTGCTACATTGTCCTCTCACCCAAAGCTATACTAACAATTACAACATTAGATATAAATTAACATTGCGGACTAACTAATCACATCATAAACTAATTACTAAACCATTGCATCACAATGTATTACTGAAATCAAATTAAACATCACCAAACCAAATGTAACCATAATGTCATCAAATGAAGTAGCATAATCATCAATCAATCTAAACTATCCAATCCACCAATCCAACCAATAAATAGTAACTATCACAGTCTCAAAATATCAAGCAAAAACCATAGAAAAATAACAAGTCCAAACAGCAACATGAGGGGTATTACAGAGAGCAAGGTAGGAAAGAAGGTAGATTGGTATGGCTGACAGGACCGTTTTGATCATTACCACTCTCACTGCCCATGACAACCATCTTCCCTTCCAAGTAGATAATCTCTTTTCCAATTTTTCTCTCAGTGTGTCCCATAATTTGGAAGTGTCGATACCTTTGTCTATAGGGATACCCAAATAGGAGCAAGGGAGCTTTCCAATTTTGAAATTCAAGCTATTAGCATTCTCCAATTCCTTCCTTGATTCTAAGTTGAAGAAGAAGACTCAGATTTTTCACTACTTACAAACTGACCTGAGGCCTTTGCATACTACTTGAGAATCTTATTAAATTCCAAGGCCTCCTTTTTACACCCAATCTCTAACAACAGAGTGTCATCTACAAATTGTTGATGTGCTTGCCTCCACCCCACTGGTGATCTGAATGCCTTTAATACTTCCTAACCTCATGGCTGCATTGATACTCCTGCCTAGATTCTACCATGATTATAAAGAGAAATGGGGATAGTGGGTCTCCTTGTCTTAGCCCTCTAGATACTTCAAAAAAACCTATTGGGAAGCCATTTACTAGAATTGAAAACCCAGGGCTTGATATGCAAAATTGGATCCAATTGATCCATTTCCTAAAATATCCAAATGCCTCCAAGCACTTGCACAAGAAATGCCAATTGAATTTGTCATAAGTTTTTTTGATAGCCAATTTATGATCATGCTAGGGGTTTTCTAATTTTGGATTGAGTGGATTGCTTCCTGAGCAAGAATAACACCATCCAGGATTGATCTATTAGGTACAAAACCAGTCCGCTCATCAAAGATAATGAGAGGCAACACCAACTTGAGTCTTTTTGCTATCACTTTAGCCAATATTTTTTCTATCATATTGTAGAGGGATATTGGCCAAAAGTCTTCCCATTTAGTAGCATTTTCCTTTTTTGGAATCAGGGCTATATATGTGTTGTCGATTTCTCTAAGAAACTTTCCAGCATGTTGGGTTGCAATTAAGGCCTCCATCACATCATTTCCTACAATATGCCAACATTTCTAGAAGAAACTAGCTGGGAATCCATCTGGTCTAGGGGATTTATCAACTTTGAATTGTGCCAGGGTGCCTTCACTTCTGTCCTTGTTATCCTTGCATTAAGCATCTGATTTTTCTCATCACTTACTAGACAGGGAATATTTTGGAGAAGGCATGTTTGACTGGATAGGTCATATCCCTCCTAATTGTTTAGGATTTCTTTGAATTATTCCACCGCACTTTCTGCTATTAGTAGGGGATCCTCTAGAGTAGATCCATCCACCTTGTATATTTTAGTGATTTTATTCATTGCCCTTTTTTGTTTGATTGAATTCTGAAAGAACTTGGAATTTTTGTCTCCCTCAGCTAGCCAATTTTCCCTGGACTTCTATTTCCAAAATATTTCTTCCTTTTCTAAGATGTCCTCATATTCCTAAAACAAATGTTTCTCCATGGAAAAACTCTCTTGATCCATCCCAACATTAATTACCTACTCATTTAGAGCTACTAGATCCCCTTCTATGCAAAGCTTTTTCTATAAAGATATCTTTGAATGACTCCCTGTTCCATTCCAAAAGTTTTTTCTTAATGGATTTTAGATTGGACACCAAGTAGAAAAATTTAGAGCCCAAAAATTTATCTTCCTTCCACCACTATTGAAACATGGGAAAAAAATCTTTGTGTTTCATCCACATGAATTTAAATTTAAATGGGAATCCCCGTGGTTTTTTGTCACCTATTACCTCAAGAAGAATTGGCTAATGATATGATCCTGACCAAGGTTGGATAGCTTCTATGAGATCAAAAGGGAAAGAAGACAGGTCTCCTTTGAAGAAGAATCTAACTAGTTTTTCAGTAGTGTGATTGAATCTCAACCTTCTATTGTTCCAAGTGAATAAACCTTTCCCAGTTTCAATCTCCATGAGGTTATTCCTGCATACCCAGTCATTGAAGTCTACTTGTGACTATCCTACCAACTAAGAGCCTCCTCTCTTTTTAGATGGGTGCAAGATGACATTAAAATTGCCACCCAAAATAATATGATTCTAGAAATTTTTCCAACAATTGATCAATCCCTATCCATACTTCTCTTTTATTTAGGTTGGGGGTAGGGCCATAAACATTTATGAGGATAAATTGCAAATTGTTGCTGACCGATTTCACCATACCCCCTTTCCAATTCCTTTTAGCTGTCAGAGGCTCAAAATCTAGAGTATTATTTTTCCATAGGATGGCTAAACCACCAGATGCTCCTTTAGCTTGAACAACTTCCACTTTCAAATAGCCCAATTTCTTAGCAAAATTATTGTTTTTTTCTACTATCATTTTGGTTTCTTGTAGTAGTATGATATCAATTTGACTTGGTATGCACCTATGCTTAACCAAGCATTGTTTATTAGGGGTATTAAAGCCCCTAACATTCCATGAGATAATTTTCATTGCTCTTGGGGAAGGGAGCTTCCCTTCCCCTGCATTAGCAAGGATGTTATCTTCATTTAACCCTCTGTCTCCCCATCCTTGGTTCGTAATTCTAAAAGAGACTTCCTTCCTCTCTTGATTTAAGAGTTCTTCCCACAATCTAGAGTCTTTTTTTTGGTCATATTTTGAAGGATTCCAAGATCATTATTTGGGCTCTCCTCTTCCTCCCCGGGAATGTTACTAGCTATTTCACCTCCTATTTCTTCCTCCTCTTCCCTGTCCAAGTCTAGTATCCACCTAATCAATTCTTGTTTCTTTGCCTCCTCATCTTCAAAATTGCACACTAAGGCATTGTCCACATTTACTTCTTCCTGCTCAACATCTTCCTACTAGAAGTGGATTTCTAAATAGCCTTACTTGCTATAGCACAGTGGGAATTCTGCTCTTCCAAATACAACTAATTTTCCAATGCATTGATGCTTTCTATTGGATGCATATTTCTATTAGCAATTTGGATTGCTTGGGATGGAACTTTTATACTCATATTGACTTCCTCTTGTAGTAATTTTGTTTCAATGATCAACTAATTTAAATGATCATTGAGCTTATCACTTTTATCCAATCTTTCTTGGATCTAGGATTTATCAAAAGAACTATAGGGTGGGGGTTTGGTAGGAGGGATCAGATTCTCCTCAGACTTGTTCCCATTGTTGGTCTCCTAAGCTGAGCTTGTACCCTCTTTGTTCTCCATCATACTTTTGAATCCAAAGGAAAAATCAACTACTTTACCCATTCCCTTTGAGCAGTTGGTGATGAAACCTTTACTCAGAATGCATTTACCCCCTAACGATTGCACTACTACCTTTTGAAACCATGAACCTTTTTCTATGAGGATTTCAAGGTTGTCTAAATACCTGAAGTTTGTGTTTAAATCAACTAGTATCTTCACCAATCTTTATTTCCCAAGATAGAAATCTTCTTCAATACCAATAAAAGTACCTAGGGTTTCTCTGATTTTCTCTAAAGTTTCCTCACTCTAATATTTTGGGGGAAAATTAGCCAAGGTAATCTAGTGCAGGAATTGTTTTGGGTTATGAAGAGAAGGGTTAAAATTTGGTTCCCAATCCACTTTGTAAAAGAAAAAGCCTTCAAAGAACAACAAATCTAATAAAATTGTCTTTTTGGTCTTCTAATCTATGCATTCGAACAGAAATAAATCTCCAACTAGGATTGGTGCTATTACCTGACCTTTGTAGGTCTCCTCAAACCACTCTATGATATTTTGTTTATAAGGATCCTTACCCATCCATTTGAAAAATAAACCGCACTCCTTGAGGTGTTCTCACCATGGTTCTAGGAAGGCAGAGGCTATCAATATCAATTTACTTCTTCTATCAGGTGGCGAGTAAGGTTTGTTGGTTCCTTTCTTTAGACCTTTGTTATTAGATTGATTTTGTTTTTTCTAGCTATTCCTTCTTGGCATATTTTCCTAATTTGAAGGATGTGAAGGAGTGTGGTTTCTTGATCACCCATTCTAAATTTTATTTTTCTTGTTTTTCCCTCGATTCTACCAACCACCCCCTAATGGGATTGCATTTTTCCATGTTGCTACCTTTCTTTGTCGATCATGTACTACAGTACCTACTCCTTTTGGGCCCTAAGACCATGATTTGGGTGCTTCATTAAATTTCTTGCCACCAATAGGAATAGCATTAACCCTTCTGGCTATGCCAACATGGAAGTCTCTGCCCACTTGCCCTGATCGCCTCTAGGTTGATCGCAGGATCTAACCTGTGAATATTCTTCCAAACCTCTGCTCCTTGCATTCCATTCTTCAAAATAACGCTTTTGATTAATAATAAACAAATAAAAATAGTTTTACTTTTTTTATTTAATCATTTATTAACCTTTTTTAGATTGTAGGAATTAGGTAGCCCCTCCTATAAACTGCAGTGCACCTAGTAAACGGGGAGAGACTGGACTTCATGACCTCTTGCCCAATCTAGCTAGGTCCCCTCCTTTAATCATTTAAATTAACTTAATAAGTTTATTATTTGTTATTAATTTTTTAAAATTAATATGTTTATTAATATTTATATTTTGATATATTTTTACTTTCCATTTAGTTTTATTTATTTTAGTTTTTAATTTAGATTTAAGTGTGGAATAATTATATTTTAGATTTTTGTTATAATTTATATAATAAAATGAATTTCAAACTTAAAATTAAAATTAAAATTTATAGAGTGAGAGAGAGAGGTAACTTTTGATTAGTCGTTTCATGCCAACAATCCAAGGATAGCGTGTTCTAGGGAGTTATGCTTAGGTTTACATGTCATTTGGTTAAAGATATGATAATTTACCTTTAAAACCTCTTCAATGTGCTCATTGCACACTTAGGAGGAAAATAGATAGAGAGAGAAAGAGAGAAAATAAAGAGAGAGAAATAGAAAAATGGAGAGGGATACAAAGAGATAAAAAGAGAGATAGAGATACAAAAATAGAGGTATAGACATAAAGGAATAAATATGGAGAGAGGAAGAGATAGGAAGAGAGATAAAGAAAGAGAGGAAAAGAGAGAAGAGGAGAGACATAGATAGATATAGTCGCATAAAGAGAGATAAAGAGATATATAGATAAAGAGAAATAAGAAAATATATAGAGAGATCGAGAGATCAAGAGATAAAGAGAGAAAGAGTGAAAGAGGACGGAGATAAATAGGGATAGCAAAAAATAGTAAGGGGAGAAAGATAGGGAGAGGGAAATAGACAGAGAGAAGAAATGAGAGAAAGATAGATAGAGGAAGAGAGAAGGGAAGACCAATATAGAGAGAAATAGGGGAGAGAGAGGAAGAGAGAGATTGAGAGATAATAAAAAATATAAGAAAGAGAGAGACAAAAATATAAAGATGTGTCTATCTTTCTCTTCACATATCTCTATGATATCTCCCCATATGTACTTCTCCCTACCTCTCTATATATATCTCCCTCTCTACCTCTCTCTATATAAATTCCTATCTCTATCTTTCTATCCCTCCATCTATCCATCTCTCATTATATCCCTCTCTCTTTGTATCCCCTCTTTCTATCTCTATTTTTATCTCCCTCTCTCCATTTCCACCTCCATATCCATCTCTATCTTCCTCTCTATCTCTCTCCCCATCTCTATCTCCTTACCTCTCCTTACATCTCTTTCTCTCTTTCCCCTTTATCTTTCCTACTATATATCTCTCTATCTCTCCCTCTCTCTATCCATATCTCTCCCTCTCTCCCTCTCTCCCTATCACTTTCTCTTTCTATATTTCTCAACTTCTCTATCCGCCCTCCCTCTCTATTTATTTATACATATATTTCTATCTCTCCCCCTCTCTTTATCTCTCTCCCTCTCTATTAATTTTCTATATCACCTAGACTTTATCTCTCACTCTTGCCCTCTCTATTTCTATCTTTCCATCTCTCCCTCTTCCTATATATTTATAACTCATTATCTCTATCTCTCTCTCCTATTTACTCCATCTCTCCCTCCATCTCTTCTACTCTCTTTACTTCTCTCTATACATCACTTCCTATATATTTATATTTCTCTCTCCATCTCCACCTATTTCATTGACTCCCTCTTTCTATCTATATCTCTCCCTCTCCCTCTTCCTCTCTCCTTTAATCTCTCTATTTATATTTATCTCTCTTTGTCTATCTTTTTCTTTGTTTGTGTCTTTATCTCTCTCTCTCTCCCCCTCTCTATCTTTCCCAATTTATATTTATCTATCTCTCCTTTATATCCCTATTTTCCCTCTCCCTCTCCCTATCACTTCCTCTTTCTATATCTCTCTAATTTTCTCTCCTATCTCTATTTCTCTCTATCCATTGGCCTCCCTCTCTATCTCTCTCCATATCTTTCTTACTCTCTCTCTCTCTCTCACACACACACACTCCTTGTTTCTCTCTCCCTATCTCTAGCTCTATCTTTATTTCTCCATTTTTAAGTTCTTACATATCTTTCTCTATCTCTATCTAATTATCTATCCATATCTCTTTACCCCTATATCTTTCCCTCTCTCTACCCCTCTCTATATATAAATTCCTATATCTATATTTATATTTCTATCTCTTTCTCTCTCATTCTCTCCCTCTCACCCATTCTCTATATATTTATCTCTTCTTAGTCTATATCTATCTCTTTATCATCTCTCTTTATCTCTCCCTCTCTCTCTATATATCCCTCTTCTCCATCTCCATCTCTATCTCTAACTTCCTCTTTATCTCTATCTCCTTACCCCCTCTCTCTCTCTCCCCATATCTCTCCCTTTTTTTGTCCACATATCTCCCTCTCTCTCCTTCTCTCCCTATTTCAAACATATCATTGGCCTATTGGTAATGTAGCCTTATTATCTTCTTGAATCAAATGTTTTGTTTTAGTTGTGTTTGGATCCCTATAAGTAGATGCATATTTGATTTGAATTTATCACTTCTCCATCGAGACCTTTATTGCATAAACAAAATCATTTTTTAAATATCCTACCAATTGACCTCATGTATACTACACAAATGTATGTAAATAATAAACCAAAAATTCCCTAATTTACCATCCACACTTCTTCGGTGTACCCATTGCACACCAAGGTGTGATTGCTAGTTATATCTTTAATTAAAACATTCACCCACTCTTACTGAATTAAGTAATTACTTTAATTATTTAATTATCACTCTTCTCTCAACATTATCCATTCATCATGAATAATAAAACATTTTATTTACTTATCTAATTTCCACTTGCACATTCCTCAACTAATTAGTTATTTTAATTAATTATGATTTCCTTATGCAAAAAAGCTAACTTAATTTATTCTTCTAATATTAAATAATTATCTTTAATTATTTAATTGACCTTTTTCATCATGCATAAATTAAATAATTATCTTTACTTATTTAAAAATCCTCATTCCCTTTGAAATATCTTGATTTAACTTATCTGAAACATCATCCATTAATAAATAAACTTTTATTTATTAATCAATCTTATCTTTGCACATTCCTCAATTAATTAATTATTATTTCCTCAATCATGCAAAAAGAAACTTATCTTCTATCTCAAACTTATCTTGCACGTTCCTCCAATAATTAATTAATTATATCATGCATTGTTTCCTCAAAACTTAACTGACATGAGCTCTCCCAATCAACAAACTTTGACTAACCACTCTTCTGATCAATCAATTCTCTTAACTCCCACTCACTCCAAGTCTTTTGATCAATCAATTGACTTAACTCTTCAATCAATATCTCATGCAATCAGTTAATTGAAACCCTACAGCCTATTGCAATCAATTAACTAGGAAATCAATTCCTCTCATTCATTCTCAGCCTTTGATCTTAAATTAACACCTCTTAATCCAGGCCATTGATTCAATTTCCTAAAATCTATAAAATAACCCTCATCCCTCTCATAATTAATATAGAAAATCTAGATAATTTGTAGAAAGGTCATGTTAGTATGATTCTTGAGCAAATTAAGCAAACACCCTCATATTTTTGGATCATCATCATCATTATCAATATTTTGCAAAACCATGGAGACTTAATGTTGAAGAGAAATCCGACATATCAAGATAAATACAAATACACTCTAACATGGGATAGTAAGATTTGTATAGTTTGAATTTATTCATGTTTCTCTTTGATTAACATTGTTTGTTGAATTCACGGCTACGACAATTGCATTTCATGAGTAAGTTGGGTTGTATCCTTTTGTTTTGATTTCATTTGGTGAATTCATTGATGCTAATTACATGATCCATATATTCCCTCTTAAAAATTTTATTCACTTTGAGTAGATGAAATTTTATACTAGTAACTTGTTGGTAGTCTGATATACTTGACTCATTCAATGGTTGACATTTCATATGGTTTAGGCATGGTCTCTTGATTCATGTAGGAGCTACATGAGCTACACTAGAAAGAAACTAATTGGATTCTCTACTACATTCAAGGTACTCATAATTATGGGATTTAGTATGCAGTAGACATGGATGTTGATTTGGTGGGACACACAGATTCAGATTAGGTAGGATATTCTTAATATTACAATTCTACTTCAAGGTATTTCTTCTCATTTGGTTCTAATCCAGTTTGTTGGTCAAATAAGAAGTATTATATTGATCTTGCATCTACAAAGGTTCAGTACCGAAGATCAGTTAATGCTACTAGACTAAGGCCATTTGGCTTTAAAATATTTTTATTGATTTTTTATTCCATTTTGAAAGCCTATAGTCATCTATTGTGATAATTAGACTGCAATATAGATCTTATAGAACAATCTGCCATCAAAGGAAAAAACACATAAATGTATATATGCACTACATTAGGGAGCTAATTTATGATCACATCATTGATTTTTAGTATTATCAAACATTAGAGCAGATCATAGACATCCTCACCAAACCCTTCACCCAAAGAAATTTCCTTCATTTATGATCATTGTTGGGGATGTGGAAGGTATCCTCCTTTAGGGGATATTTCTTAGTCTTTCTATTTCTCTCTCTATTCTATGGGTGGGCATACTTTTTTTGCAGGGGGCTTCTTCTCTTTTGGGGGGGATTTCTATGTAATATGGGTACCTCATCAAGATTCATTTATTGAGAACTATCATTTTAGCCACCTATGTTATGCTCAAGGGGGTGTTGGTGTAGTTTTTTATTTCCCTAGTGGGATAATTTATTTTCCTTTATCTTAGATTTTTCTTACAAAATTTTATTAAGATTCCTTAGGCTAATAAAATGAGTTTATTAATAAATAACTAGTGGATAAGTTGTTGAGGTGTCATTATTATAAAAGGGAGTTACATTTACTATATTTAGAACACTTGGTGGTCACTCCTTTTTGCTTGAATTTTTCACCTCCATCCTCTCTCTATTTCCATATAAACTCACTACCTAGCTTATATTTTGATATATTGATTCATAATTTATTTTCATGCAACTTTTCTTTGAGCTCCTAATGCATTATTATCATCTTGACATTTGCATATATCTTGGAATCTCTAGTAGATATAATTGTGTTATTATTTACAAAATATAGATTATTTATCTTATAAAGTTCTTGTTTATGCATTAATTTTAAATTTCTAATATTTCCTGTCTTGTTAATTTTAAAAGTACTTAGTATGGATTATTTTTCCTTTGTCTCCTTATGCATACTAGTTTTTATGAAGATAGTTTTGAAGAATGTATGGAATGATTTTTAGTATATTATCCTTTAGATGGAATGTATATTTATTTGTTTGATTTTATTTTAGTTTGAAAGGTTGTAATCCTTGCTAGTGTATCAATATATTATATGTTTTCTCTTAGAGTTAAATAGTTGGATGTAGAGGATGATTTTTTATTTGGAGTCTTAGGAAGGAAATCTTACATATCATAGCTTTAGCACATTGGTGTTAGTAGAAAGACATGGTTTTGATTTGTATATTTTATCTCTATACTCTATTGTTTCCTCTTAGAGGTTTTTGTTTTTTATTAGTTAAGTTGCATTTATTGGGTGCAATACCCATTACACGATGAGCACGAAGGGCCAAAACAGGACCAAGATCAATAGTACATTATAGATTCTAAACCAAAAACAACACAAACCAAAAATATAATAGACATAGCATACAGATAGCAAAGACCCAGCACACACACAAACCAACCCACTAATTGGCAACACCTTCTCATTTATGAAAGAGGATATTTAAAACATCATCCCTGAAATAATTAGGGTCCTCACCCTTATTCTTCTTGTCCACCTCCTCTTTGATGACATCAGAGAGAGCAACAATAGACCTATGGATGATCTTAATGGTAAAATGTGTCAACCTAGCAAACTTGTGTTCAAGTTTCTCCATCTGTCCCATAGCTTGTTGATGTCCTCCTTGTCACTCTTCCTCTGAGTCATCTCTTCTTCCATGGCCCTGGGGTCTGAAGAGTGGGTGGAGTCCTATTTGAGCATTTTTTTCAAGTCTGAGAAATGGTTGAGACCTTCCATGAACTCCTCTTCCTCCTCAACAGTGTCCTTACACTTATCTCTATCTCCAGTCCACTCCAAGTTGCTAGAAATTTTGTCCACCGATGTCTCTTTCTTGTTCTTTGCCAATCTGTGTGACCTCCTGACACTTGTTTGTTCCATTAGCATGTCAAAACTCATAGCCACAATAGTGTCCCCTTTGGAATCCATATCCATGGTATTCTTTCCCTCATTGTTCGTTCCCAACACCTCCACCTAGCTCGTAGTGTCTTTTTTACCCTTCTTCTTTGTCATTGGTCTACTTTCCAACCTCATGGGGGTATTCTTAAGCTCACATACACCAGGCGCCACCTTGGAGTGGGACAACCTAACCCATCCTTCTTTTTTGTTGGGGGTTTAGGTCTAGGCACATTAAGGGGTTCATTGTCCAATGGGGGTATTTTCCTCATGGGACCAATAGAAGCAACAGGGGATGGTTTCTTAAGGGATAGGTCAGGTCGTTCCAATTCTTCTAGATGAACAATAGAGATGATTTTAGGGGGGCATAGGGACAAATGGAAATGATAGAGCCTCAGAACCTGGTGAAGAGCCAGCGGAGGTTGTTGGTCAAGGTATTGAGCTAGAACTTCAAGGGATTCCTTTATCAAGCTTTCAAGCAAGATCAATAGAAAAAGGAAAGCTTAGGAGCATCCTATGCCTAAGGTGGCTGAGAAGCAGTAGATGATAAAAGTAAAAAACCTTAAATCTTCCCTCTAAAGTAATGTGTTTCATGAGAGCTAAACACACCTTATCCCACAGTTTGGGAAGCACGTCAAAACATGATTGCTTCTTAATTGGCTTCTCATTGTCCCTGAAAAAGGCATTAAGGCTCTCAAGGTCCTGAGTTTTGGTGTGTTTCTTGTACTTCTTGTTGTTGCAGAAAGGCATGTCGCCTTGGCTATCACCTCCTCGTTAACCTCAAATGAAATTCCTCCCATAGTAACTCTCTTGTCCCTCTAAGAGCCAATAAATTACGTTGACATTTTTTTGTCATGACCCATGAGACTTTCTAATAGCAAAACCAACCCCCCCTCCATGTAGATGTGCCACACAATTGGGTCCTTGTAAAATTCCTCATAGTTTTTAGGCTCGGTCCTAACCCTATCACCACCCATCTCAACACATCTCATAGAAACTAACTCAGAAAAACAAATTTAGTTGAGAATTGAACTGGCCATTGGTGATAATACCCAGCCTTATAGCACCTTTTCCAAACCACCATAGATAATCAAGCATAATTAAATCTTCCAAAAATTTACACGTGTTAGTGGTCGTTCCCAAGGAAATCATCTCCACGGGGCCATAAACTTTCCTTAAGTACAGTAAGTTAAGATAAAAAATCATGATGAAATTTATCGAATAATTAATAACCGACATGCTAGAATTCACTTTCAACTTGCACATTTTCTTAGACCTTTTGGCTATGGGGCAAAAATTTGAATTCCTTGAGTACATCACATTATATCTTATGGTCATCATAAGCTTGATCAGAATATAAATAGCCAAAAATTTGGAGATAAACATCGCTAACCACACATTCCTAAAAATTTGATGTAATATGCGGTACTTGTGACAAGACGGCTCATAAAAACTAAGGAGAGCCCCACCATACATAGTCATAATTGCTAAAAAGCCCTTGACACCCCGCTTTCTCCTCACCACATCATCTAACTTAGTCCACATCATCAAAGACCTCGACATGTAGAATCGCTTGTACCCATAAAGAACCACATAGTTGGCCACCATTTAAACAGTTATATTTTTCCACTCATCAAGAATTAAACCTAGTATATTTGTTGGTAGAGCTCCAATTTTCCTCCAACATTTACAAAGACTCCATGAGGAACCTAAGTTGGCCAAGGAATCTACCACTTGATTTCCCTCACAAAAGATGTGAGAAAATAACTTCCTTTCTAGTTTTGAAATTAAAAAAATTATGTCTAAAAGGATATCCTTGATGCTCCATCCTTGAAAACGACAATTTTTAATAGAGTCAATCACTATCATAGAGTCCCCTTCTATGTGTAGTTTTTTATTCCCAGAGTGATAGCCAACTCAATTCCCTTGAGCAGCGCTTGTGCCTCCACAGTCATGGAGGACCGTCTGCCAATACCTCCAGCAAACCCAGCAACAAAGTTTCCCTCGTAATCCTTGATTGTACCTCCAATGCTAGCCATACTTGGGTTCCCTTTATCCGCTCCATTGAAATTCAGTTTGAACCAACCAATGCCTGGGGGGTTCCAAACCATGTTCCTTCTAGCCAAAGACTTTAATTTATCAAAGGAGTTGATCTCCAGGTTTTGATTCCAAGATTTCACCATCTTGATCTCCTAATCAATAGGGGGTTTTTCTGTGGGTTTCCAAGAGTATAGAGAGACATTCTCAAAAATAATTTTGAACCCTATGCCAAAAACTTCCTTGGTGATTTTCTCAATATCTTTGAAGATCGTATTGTTCCTCTCTTTCCATAAGCACCAGCAAATGATGGGGGGTTTAACTCCAAATCTCCATGGGCAGATAGTGTTGGAAAGGGCCAAACCATCCTTCAATAAAGGATTTTAAATCCCCATTCAGGGTCCAATGAGTCTCCAATTTTCTAAAATCCAAACTCCAAACTTCAACAAAAAATGGACAATGTGATAACAAGTGATCCATCGATTCTTCACTACTTTTGCATAAAATGCATCTATTCGGGATTTGGAATCCCCTTTTCCTTAAATTATATTGGGTTAGAATTCTATTGTGACATGTCATCCACCAGAAGAAATTTATTTTTGGTGTCAAGTGTCTATTCCAAACCTTTTTTTGTATTTTGCTCTGAATACCCTTGTCTAATAGCAAACCATAAGCCGACTTCATCGAAAGGTTACCCTTGTGTTCCTTAGTCCAGAAGAACTCATCCTCAAAGTTGGATATGGAAATTCTATTTAGCTAGAGGATGTCCTATAAATATTTAGCCAACATTTTCAAATCTGAGGAAAGGGGGTAACATAATCCTAAATCTTTTCATTTCTTGCATCCTTGAGGATCGTGAAGGTAATCACAAGCATAACTACCAAATAAAAGATGAGCAGGTTCCATTAGATTCTTGAAGTTAGATAAGGACAGGGGGGATTCAAATCGCTAGGAGTCTTCCTAGAAATGAATGTTGCTACCATTTCCAAGTTTCCATCTCAACCCAAAGTGCAGCAGCTTCTTCATCTTGCAAATATTATTACATGGCAAAGACCCACGTGGGTGTTCATTTGAGATGCATCTAATTAGAGGGTAGTTTCTTAGGTACTTTGCATTCATAATCCTACACCATTCTTTAAATTTTTCCTTAACTAATCCCAACCCACCTTGGCAAGCAAGGCTTTGTTTGTAGATTGGACTTTACTAATACCAATCCCTCCTCCAGCTTTAGGAAGGAGAACCTTATCCCAACTAACTAGAGACATCTTCTTTTTTCCTTTGTGCCATACTAGAGGAAGGTTCTTTGTATTTTTTCAAAATTTTCAATGATGTAATTAGGAATTTTGAACATGGAAAGGAAGTATACTGATATCCCTTGGAGGGTGGCAATAAGGAGTTGCAACTTACCAACATGACTAAGGATTAAACCTTTCCACCTTGCCAACTTCCTTTTAATCCTCTCCAAGACAGTATTACAGAAGGTGGGAGTGACTTCCTTAATAGTGAGAGGGAGACCTAAATACACTGAAGGAAGGGATGCACTCACATAGCCTAGAACAACAGTCACACAATCCTATAGGCCAGGAGTGTAGTTACAAAAATAGATCACACTTTTATCATAGTTTATACATTGACCTGAGAAAGCCACATAATTGTTGAGACAACTTTTCCATTTCCTTACTTCCACAACTGAAGCTTTCCCAAACAAAAGGGTGTCATCCACAAAAATTGTTGAATGATAGTTGGATCAAAGTGGTGGCTGGTTTAACACCTTTAATAGAGCCCTCCGACAGCATTCTAGGAACATTCCTACTTAGCACATCAACAACCATTATGAACAAATAAGGAGATAGGGGATCTCCATGCCTTATACCTCTCCCAGTCCTAAAGTAACCATGGGGGACCCCATTGACCAGAACATAGTACTTCACAATAGTAATGCATTCCAAAAAAAAATTAATCACCCTCTAATTGAAACCAAACTTATCTAGGACTTTGGGACGAAAGTCCAAAAGAACCTTGTCATAAGCTTTCGAGATGTCAATCTTAAACACCATACTAGCATTGTTGCACCGATCCATAGAATGCTAAATTTTATGAGTGGTAATAGTAGCATTCAAGATATGGCATCCCAGAACAAAGCCTTTTTGGCTTGGGCTAATCATTTTTTTCCAGAAGGGGTTTCAAGTGGTTCACCATGATTTTGGAGAAGATCTTAAAAATGGTATTACATAGGTTGATGGGACCGAAGTTAGCCATGGTTTGTGGCTCCTCGATTTTTGGAATAAGGGAAAGGAAGGTGTGGTTTAGCTATTTGAGTAGTTTTCCAGAATTGAAAAAATCCCTAGCTGCCAAAGTTAGATCTTCCCTCATAATGTCCCAAAAAAATTGGAAGAAATTTGGGAGGAAACTATTAGGTCTCAAGGCCTTGTAGGCCCCCATATTGAACATAACAACCCAAACGTCCTCAAGAGTAATAGAACCCATAATAGTCTCGTTATCCTCCTAGGTTATAGAAGCAAGACGAGGTTCTAGTAGAAGGTCATCTATACCTGAATTAGGAGCCTCAATAGGAGCTGACGGAGCACATTGGAAGTGACCAAAATCCAAAAGGCCAATCTGGGTAGGGGTAGTAATAACATCCCCTACTTCATTTTTCAACTTTTTTATCTAATTCCTTTTCCTATGCTTAAGGTCTAAAACATGGATGAAAGAAGTGTTCCGATCGCCCTCAATCAACCATTGAATTCTAGACTTTTTCTTTGAGAAAATATCTTCTTTTTTCAATTGTTTTCCCATTCCATGTGTTCAACCCATTCTTGTTAACATGTTTTAAAACTGATATCCCCTTCCTCCATCCTCTTTTGTGTCCCCCTAAGCTTATTAGAAAGAACTTGTTTCTAATCAAATATATCCCCAAACACCCACTTTTTCCACCCTTTAACCATATCTTTGATATACTTGAGTCTGTGGAAAACCCTAAACATGGGGGAACCATGTACAGGGACATTCCATCAAGCAACAATCTTATTCCTAAAACCCGAATGGGAATTCCACATTATCTCAAAATGAAAAGGCAATGGGCCCACAGTAGAGTGTTCATTAAAGACCAATAGTAGAAGATTATGGTCTGAAACTGTTCGGGGCAAAGCTAGTAGATTGGAATTTAGTAAGGTCATCCAATTAGGAGAGAAGAGGAATCTATCAAGTCAAACCTAGATCAAATTATCCCCCAAATTCCTATTAGTCCAAGTGAAAGCCTGACCTTGCAAATTAATATCCACTAGATCAGTATTATTTAAGAAATCAGCTAGATCAGCCATGCTATCAGAGTAATCAACCAAATGCCCACACTTCTCTGAGGGGTATAAGGGAGAGTTGAAATCTCTAGCAACCAACCATCGAGCCCCCTATTGCTCTGTATCCTATCAGCTATTTCTTGCTAGAGGGCTTTAAAGCCTCACATTCCTTAAATTGGGGGCATAAATGTATAAACCAAGAACTCCTAGCATGAGAGAACTGGACACCCACACTATTCCTACATTGGAATAATTCAGTCCCAATTATCTTATTAGGATTCCACATCACTACAAACACAAACAAAGCGCCATCCACATCACTATAGGAAAAAAGGGCATTTGGCCAAATATACCTAACTATGGGTTCAAAGTTTTCTTTTTTCATCTTGGTTTCTTGTAATAGAAAAATGCCAATCTTGTGTTCCAACATGTAATTTTTCAGGGCCAGCTGCTTGTGGGGGCTATTTAGCCCTCTCACATTCCATGATAGGACTTTCATTTAGAAAATTTCTTTGAGGACACTTCCAATGTCCTTTGTTTACCAATAGCAATCTCTTTTGTTGTCTCTCTATTCCTGGTCTGTTGTTGGTTGGGTCTACCAAGTTTGGGATCACCTTTCGCATCTACTTTCTTTTGGTTACCCTTCCTCTTAGGATTCAACCAAACTCTTCTTATGTGGTTTTAACCTAAGGTAGGATAGACATATTTGTCTATCAAAGACCAAGTATCTCCTTTATCACTCCCTCATCCCTCAACTCACCTTCCTCAACATCATTAAGCTTAGGGGATAGACTCTTCTCTATTTCAACCAAAGGCATCGTAATCACCTCAATAATAGGTAACAAGGGGGACTTGTAAACTATCACACTGATGCAGGAGCATCCAGTGGTGTAAGGGCAATCTTGCATCACCCAAAAATAGTTAAATTTCAAGTTTCTTAATTTTTAGATGTTTTTATATTTTTGGATACCCTTTTCATCATATTAAAATTCCCAACTTACGGTTTTTACTTTTTGTTCTTGGGTGGAAAGATATTGCAGTTTTAGTTTCCTAGATTTGCACCTGAAAATCTTTCGAGTTAGATTTGAGGCACTTAGAGTTCCCGGATTGGCCCCGAAACTTGTTGAAATTGGAGTAGAAAATTTTGAGTGCATTGTTGACTTCGTGACCTTTCCAACGGTTCAAACAGTTCGCGAATCAGAGTCTCGGATCAAAAGTTATGGCCCCGGGAAGTTGGCGCACTTTCTAGAAGATACAATTGCAAATTTTCTTTTGAAATTTGAACTTCAAGTTGTAATTTCGGCCAAACCTAAACTCAAATTTGAATGTTGTTTTGGCTCCAAACTAAAGAGGAGCTCTATTTATGGGCGGGTTTCTAATTTTGGGTAACTTTTTGGGGACAAGTTCGCATATTGTGAAAGGGTTATTCTGTAGTTGTTTGTAACCTGCATGTGTTGTAGAACTTGGGGATTTGAGATCCTCTACATGTAAGAAGCTCCATTTTTTTGAATAATAAAATTATTCTCTTGTTTGTGGGTTATTTTCTGTGTCTCGGGTTGTGCCCTCATCACACACTATTAGGAGAGGACCCACTTAGTGATGAAGCAAAGTCAATAGAAACCATTTATGTAGACAAAAGCTCCAAGATCACCAAGTCAGCAAGCCCAACATTAGTCGGGCAATCAGTGATATTAAGGATATCAAACTCAAAAGGGTAGTTGTTAGTGAGGACATCTATAGATGGATCACTAAGGATGGGGTTATGTTTTACCATGGACTTACAGTCTGAAATAAGGTGGCCAGGTTTAGCACATTTTTGGTAATAAATAATAGCATTTTCATAGTAGACCTTTAGAGTCCATGATCCAAACTTGGAAGAAACCTTCACAAAATTGGGTAAGGTCTTATTAATATCAATGTTGGCACAGAAACATGCAAACACTAACCTAGATTTTGATCTAGTAATGGAGTTTGAGATGATGAAATGACCCAAAGAATTACCTATGCTTTGAAATACAGAGTCATCCCAGTACTCCAAGGGTAGTCTTGGAAGATGCACCCACACCAGAGCTGACTTGTTGAGATTGATAGCAAGGTCAAAACTCGGTTTTCAATGGTACAAAGATAGACCAAGTTTCTCATAAACCCAGGGCCCAAAGAGAGCACCAAATTCAAATCCTCCTCAACTGTGAACTTAGAAAGGAAGAGTCCACCAGCCATGAAACAGATAGCCATGCTTCCCTTTAGACATTGTTTTGTAGTTTCCCATCTCCTCACCATATCAATAGTAGGGTGAAAGGAGAAGAATTTTCCCACCATCACGTTCTCCATGGATGAAACAATCTTATCACTAATAGCTTCAAGGATAGAGAATTTAGTACTTGAGACAAATATCTCCACCTCAAGGCTAAGATTGGAAGTCTTAGAAATTGGACTTGAGTTAGTCAACACATTCTTCCAACCCTCCAAACCCAAAGTGATAGGGATTACTAGCACATTTACAGTAGGCAGACCAGGAATCATGGGATCACCAACAACAGACAACACATGAGAGCCCCCCAAGATTGTCGAAACAGCATGTTTCATTTGGTCAGAATAGGACAGGGGGAACCCTAGGGTACCCCCAAAGCAGAGTCTACCATGTGTGAAAACAATTGAAAACCAGAGGAGCAAGAGAAATAATATCTCTTAGAGGTTTTTGTTTATATAAGATTGGAGTTGAGGTTTATGCAGAGCGATTGTGACCACTATGTGTGTGGTCATTTAATATTATTATATTTTATTTAGTTTAAAAATACTATGGATAATTTTTAATCTCCATCTTTTATGATGTGGATAACTTGGAAGAGATATGGAGATTAGTGGCAAGAGAATTATTTCTTAGTGGTTTAGTTTGTATGTTTACACATTATTGTGTATGTTATTTAGTACTAGATGATATTGGTGACATTAGCCACACCCTCTTGTGAGTGCTATTTGTTGAATTTTGGATAGTTTGATTGATTTAAAATACCTTATTTTGGAGGTATAGTTAGTTTTATGTGTTAGTAAGTAGCTTTGGTTCCTATTCTAGCTATTTGTGGGTTCTCGTTAGCTACTCAATCTTATTTATTATAGTTGGATTTGGTGTTTATGTTCAAATATCAAGTTCATGTAGTATTAAGTATTATTTAGTGTGTCATCATCTTTGGATATGATCTTATCATTCATGCATTAACATGATGGAGGATGAGAAGGTTATTGATTGAGATAGTGATCACCTTGATTTCTATTTGATCCAGTTGGATTTTTTACCAAAACTTGAAGTGATTCAAATTATCTAGAAAATGGAACCAGGTCAAAGTACTCAGCGAAACGAACCCAGTGCAGCTTGAATGGAGCCAAAAGGAGCTCATACGCTCAAGTTACACTCAATCAAAGTTGGGTCAAATTGGGTACAGAGGCTAGTCAAAAAGGAAAAAAATCATCTCAAAATTAGTCAAATTCAACATCATGACGAAGAGCTCATCGCCATGAATCTAATGCCATTTGTTTCATCAAAAACGGAGCTCATAGGACAAAGTTATGCCAAGTCAAAGTTTTAGTCAAAATGGGTTGACCATGCTAACGTTAGCATGGTGACATGGCAGCACATGATGACACAGATGAATCAAGGGTTGACACATGGCAGGTCATGCATATATGGATGTTGAATGTACAGAGAGGATGTGGACCAATAGCAACTTGACATGTGTCATGGTCGACAAATGAACTCGTGCCACTTGGCACCATGTAGGCGGCTCTAGCGACGGTCAGTTCAACTATTTTCCAAAAGTATTTATGGTGGGGGTCAAACCCTCAACCTCCAAGTATCTATTAACCACTCCTACCAATCCGCCACAAATCTAGCACTAGTCTATAAAAGGCATCAGTTACTTTTATAGAATAGTAAATGTTATAAGAGGAGAGTGGCGGTTTTAAACCACCAACCCCTTATCCCCAAAGCTTCTCAACTATCCAACAAGATCACATGGACTTTAAGAAGTAAATTGGCCAAATATGTATTTAATATAAAGTGAAAGTCGAATCTCCCTATATTTAAATATTTAACCACTAAAATAATATATTTAAAGATTATTGAGATTATTAAAGGGATTTTTAGGAGATTTGGAGGATATTTTAAGGGGATTATTAAAGATATAATATTTCAAATGGTAGATATAGAATATTTATAAAATCATTTGGTTTTAGGCTAAATTGGGAAATTTTTGTGTATAAAAAGGGGGGGTATGGGCTTCTGAGAGTTAGTGAGGAGTTTGGAGAAAAATTCCTATGTGATAGTGAGTAGTTCTAATTTGTGCAATGAGAGGCTTTATGCCAATTTTCTTGTACTTGAAGGAGAAGAGCTATTTGTAATCTCATTATTAGGGAGATGTGAGGAGACTTTGCCGAAGTTTCAGCCTTGTAATCTTTTTCTATAGCATAATCAAGGATCGTTCACTCTGTTGGAGAGGGACCCGGAGACACCCATCTTGGAAAACTTCGTTATCAACTTGTTTTTTCTCTTCTCTCTTTTCTCTGTTCTATTAATTTCTTCACTTTAATATGGTTGTGTTAATTTAATCATTTCAATTATGTTTTCAAAACTGTTTACTAAATTTTTGAAATAAGTTATTATTCACATGCAACAGTCCTAGATCCTAACTTTGGATCACTATTGCAGGTATTGTAATGGAGCCAATAGCTATTTAGCTGGTACATGTTGGTTATAAGTATTGTTCTCTTTATGAATGGTTTTAATTTCAATCCATTATATAATTTATACAAACAAAATGAGTATATTAGGAAAGGTGTGATGTGTACCTTGAATAATAATATTGTTGATGTAGAGAAGGGGAACCTGTCACCCCCGTGACTCTAGGTCATGGGAGAGCCCCAAGGAACAAGTTTCCCTAAACTACCTCGAGTTCGCTAGACAAATTAAAAAGGAAAAAGTACTGAGGTTGAAAAGGAAGGACAAAAAGCTTGTCACTTTCCTTATGCTAAAACCAGATGTTCACAAGGTCGGAAGAGTCAACTTCAAAGGTTTGGTTTGTTACCCAAACAACTACTATCTAAGGATGACAGTGCGAATCTTGGACTCTAACATGGCGTGTTGGTGTCTCAAGGATGTGCTAGCATCCTATACGGACAAAGGTCTAGAGAATAGACAAAAATGCAAGGACTCTACATAGCTATCCAACTATTTGAGTTTTATAATTTAGCAAAATGCAAGAAAATTATATAAACTATAAATATAACAAAAGGAATACAATAAATAAGCTATTGTAGAAAAACAAAGAGAATGGTAAAATGTACCTTTTCACCCACGAATTGATTCTTCAAGTAGTTCCACTCAAAAATACCTACACACATGGAAATGAGAAAAATGTTAGGTTGTGTTTGAGGTCTGCCTCAATCAATCCCTCGTTTTGGTGTTCCCACTTCCATGGACAGCTAGATAGCCACAAAGTGTAGAAAGTGATGGAGAAATTAGAAAGGAAATAGTATTGCTAAGTAGAGAGCACAAACAACTAGAATGCTACTCAATAAACAAGATGATGCAAAAATAAGTAACAAGGAACAATATCACCTTCTCGACTATGAGCACTCAAGGCCAATAGTGGAAGGAAGAAGCTTGATGATCCTTCGATAGTAATGGTGTTGCAACAAGAACATGGTGTTGGAGCAAAAATGAAGAGTTTGTAGCCAAGAGAAGTGGTGTAGAAGAGAATAAGAGTCCAAGAGAGTCCAAGAGCGTGAAAGAATGAGAATTGAAAGATTTGAATTAGCAAAGGGGAGGTAGATGTTGAGATTATGGATGCACAGGGTCCTTGAAGTTGCAGTCTTCAATGGAGGACCTTTGCCAGGAAAGATGATCAACCACCCAAAAAGTGTTGCAACTAGGCATGCACAATGGAGATTCTATTGATATGATTAATTGATATTGATATTGGATTGATTACAAATGTACAAGTTGTCTAATTATATAGGCAAGAATGAAAACCTAAGATGCATGAGATGTTGCCATGTGTCATGATCTAACATGTGACAACATGTGAACCCTATCTAGATGATTATTAAATGTTGAGATAAGTTCTAGAAGGACAACTCATCTTCTAGAAGGAATCTTATCCCTACAAACATGGAAGGGAATATTATCCATATTTATTAAATGATTTATCTAATAATGCAACCTAGGACAAAATGAAATATGACCTAAGTTAATGTATGCTAGTGTAATAATTAATTAATTACACTAATAGTAGAAGGCTCGAATTTCATTGGTCAAGGAGACAAGAGATGTTACACTTCACACCCAATAAGAAATGTAATATTTTTATTGATTCCAAGGGTAGGAATCTTGTCTAGATGGTAGCATGGCATGTGTACATCCACACAACACATGTACATCCCTGATAGAGGTTCCTCCATTGATGTAAAAATATGTGGCTAGGTGGATAGAGTTGTTGGTATGTGGCGACTGATCATGCTATATTGTACACTCTTAATGTATCCTCGTCGAGGTCCGGGGCTGGGCTGGGCCCCGGGTGGGGGTTCAAGGGTGGCAGCCCCTGAAAAGTGGGGGTTCGGGGGTGGCAATCCCCTAGAAAAAAAAAATCCCATTATTCACTTCGTCACTGACAAAAGAAAAAACCAACTTTGTAAAACCTTAATTTTGGAAGCTTCTAAAAAGCTTGTTATAAGCAGTTGGGATGGGAGTTGCATTAGGGAATTATTAGCAAGATTACATAATATGCCTTACACTAGATAATAAAACCATTGGATTGCTATGGTTTTGTGGATGTAGCCCAGATTGGGTGAACCACATTAAATTCTCTGTGTTGTCTTGTTTCTGCTATAATTTTCTATGTGTTTTATTTCTTTGCTTTATTGATTAAATGTGCATTTAACTGTTAGATATCTTCCTTCTAACCCTAACAAGTGGTATCAGAGTGGGTTGTGTTTGATTATCGTCTGCAGGAAAGTCTCACAGTTTAGTGGAGTATCAAGGTTAAGTGGGAGCAATGGTGGACAAGGGTAAATTGAAGGTAGATAAATTCAATGGGAAGAACTATCAATTATGAAAGATGCAGATGGAGTATTATCTCTATCAAAAGCATTTATGGAGGTCATTGGAAGGAATAGCCAAGAAACCAGTGCAACAATGAGTGATGAGGATTGGAATCTTCTGGATAGAAAGGCATTGGGAGCCATTTGTTTATGCCTAGCACAATCGGTGCCATTCAATATTACAATAGCAAATACAACTCAAGATTTCATGGAAACCCTAGCGAAGTTATATGAAAAGTCTTCTGCTTCGAATAAGGTGTTTCTTATAAAGTGTTTATTTAATATGAAAATGGTAGAAGGTGAGTCAATTGTTGATCATTTAAATGAGTTTAATACGGTTACCAATCAATTAAATTCTCTAAATGTAAACTTTGATGAAGAATTTAGGGCTCTTTTGATTTTGTCTCCTTTGCCTGAAAGTTGGAATAGCTTGGTAATGGCTATTAGCAATTCTATTTCTAGTTCAAATACACTGAAATTTGATGATGTTGTTGGTATTATTTTGAGTGAGGAAATTCATAGGAAAAGCTCAAGTGGAACATCCACATCAGGCAATGTTTTGAATGTAGAAAGTAGGGGAAAAACAAAGGAGAGAGGAAACAATTCTGGAAGTCATGGGAAGTCACGAGGAAAATCAAAGGACAAAAGGTCCCAATCTAGAGACAAGAGGGATTGTTGGTACTATGGTAAGCCGGGTCATTTAAAGAAAGATTGTTGGTCTCGAAAAAATAAAGGAGACAAAAAGGAAGGAAATAAAGAGGAAAATGTGGTAAGTAATAAATCTAATGAGGATGCTTTGATTTTTTCCCTTGGTAATGTTGATGATTCTTGGGTGTTAGATTCAGGGGCTTCATTTCATGCTACGCCCCATAGAAGTTATTTACTTGATTATGTCCAAGGGAATTTTGGGTTGGTTTATTTGGGAGATAACGAACCCTATCAGATTGTTGGAAAGGGAATAGTCAAGATTAAGTTGCAGAATGGGAATCATTGGCTACTACATGAGGTAAAGCACATTCCAAAGTTAAAATGAAATTTAATTTCAGCAAGGCAACTAAATGATGAAGGTTGTGTTGTTACATTTATTGATAAAAATTGGAAAGATACAAAATGTGCCTTAGTGGTAGGAAAAGGTGTGAAAGTAGGCACCTTATATCTTTGTACAGATCATATTATTCCTTCTACTTTAGCTATTGCAAATAAAAAATCAATGTTCAGGAACAGTTACTGTAGTTCAACAAGCATAAAATTAGATAGTTGCTATGGATTATGAATCAGCACTGTGGCATGATAGAATTGGGCATATGAGTGCAAAAGGTATGAAATTACTTCATTCAAAGAATGTTTTACTAGGTTTGAAATGTGTTGATATGGATTTTTGTGAAAGTTGTGTGTATGGAAAACAAAAGAGAGTTAGTTTTCTCAAGGATGGGAAGCAAAAGAAAGATTAGAAATTGGAGCTTGTGCATATGGATGTATGGGGATTAGCTCAAGTATCTTATGTTGGTGGCTCTCAGTATCATGTCACTTTTATTTATGATGCAACAAGGAAGGTATGGATTTATTTCCTTAGGCAAAAATTTGATGTATTTGAAACTTTTAAGAAATGGAGAAGCTTGGTTGAAAATGAGACAAGTAAAAAGTTAAAATGTCTCAGATCTGATAATGGTGGTGAGTATTGCAACAAAGAGTTTGAATATTATTGTTCCTCTAATGGTATTCGTAGGTAGAAAATGGTTCCAAGGACTCCACAAGAAAATGGAGTGGATGAGCGCATGAACAGAACAATAAAGGAGTGTGCACGGACTATGAGATTGCATGTTGGGCTTCCCTTAAACAAGTGGGCAGAGGCTGTAAACACTACTATTTATTTAATCAGTAGAGGTCCCGATAATCCTTTGGGTTATGGTATTCCAGAGGAAGCATGGACAAGTAAGAAGGTGATTTATTATTTTCTCAAGACCTTTGGTTGTGAAGCATTTGCACATGTAGATTTTGAAAATAGAACCAAGCTTGATGCAAAATCAAAGAAATGTATATTTGTTGGATATGGCATTGATGAATTTGGTTATAGGCTTTGGGATTTTGAAAATCAAAAAAATGTGAGAAGCAAGGATGTCATATTCAATGAGAAAGTGTTGTACAAAGATCAGTTGCAATAGCATGAGAAGAAAGAAAATGATTATGTAGTGTTGGATGATACACCAAACAGTGATGTTCCAGTGGTTTCTCATGCTCTGCAACAACAGCAACAACAAATACCACAAACTCCAATGAATGTTAGACAATCTTCAAGGATAAGCAGACCTCCAAAAATATTTTTTCCCTCTTTGTATTCTATTTTATTAATTGATGCTAGTGAACCAGATTGTTATGATGAAGCTATGTAGGTGGATACCAAGGTTCAGTGGGAGCATGGAATGGAAGAAGAAATGGACACATCATCGATGGAGGATTTTGCATCATCGAATTTATATTTTCTAACGTAGGGGTGATGAAATGGGAATTTACCTAGGGTACAAATTCACACCATTATATTTTTCCCTCACTTTAGTGGGAATATGTGTCAATGTGAATGCAAGGTAAAGAAGAACAAGATTGAAGAGAATATACCTTAATTTTTAAGGAAGTAGATCTCCAATCTAGCACACTTGGACATGCAAGAGGTAGCTCTATAGGTTCTCGATCTCGTAGGAAAACCTTAACATGAAAGAGAGAGAGATGGTTACATGAGTACTTATTCCTGTGTTATTGGCTCCATGGGTTCTCTATCCCAAAGAAACTAAACAAAGGCTCTACAGGTTCTTGATCCTATAGAAAGAAGGAGCTTCGTAAGTTCTCGATCCCACAAAGGGAGGACCATAGGTTCTCAGTCCTATGGGGCTTGACATGAAAGGGCTCTACAAGTTCTTGGTCTTGAAGAGTTTGATTTGAAAGTGCCTTACAAGTTCTCGATCCTACAAGGAAATCTTGGCAAGGTGCTCGGTCCTACTAGAAAAGCTTGATTGTAAAGGGGCTTTACAGGTGCTCAGTCCTACAAAGCAACATGTTAAGTTGAAGACAAAACATGTTAGATTGAAAAGAAGCCAAAACAAAAACACATATTACAAAGCATGCAATTTAAGGAGAAGTTTTCAAAGGGGTCCCTTTGAGAACCCATCAAGATAGCAAGAGGCCCACACAATGGGACACTTCGATTGAAAAGAATTTTTTTTTTGCAAATGATTCTATCATCAAGGAATCCATTTGAAAAATCTCTTTCATCAAGGAATCCAATAAAAGGAATACTCCTTGTCAAAGGAAAATTTTTAGACTTCATAAAAAAAAGTACTCCTTTTTCAAAGGAAAGTGTTTAGATTCTCTTGCTACAAATTCATTTTCAAAAGAAAATTTTCACTAAGGGGTCCTTGTTGAAGAATGCATTTTTGAAAAATGAAAAAAAATTAGTAAGGGATTCATTGGCCACTAAATTCACCTTATTGAAAATTAGAGAAGCATGGTAGCCCCCCTTAGGATGGTGTGTGCTACAAAAACGAGTATGTAGCATCCTAAGGAGAGAAATAAGAGGAAGGGATGTTGTGGCCCACAATACATTATGAGATGTCAATTTGGAAATGTTGCCACACACACAAGGAACAAAAAATAATCACCACAACATCACTAAGCAAATAGAGAGAGAAAAAAAAAGACAAAAAATGAGAGACAAATAGAAACAAAGAAATCAAGAGACAAGGGGATCTGGGATTTCCTAGATTGTGAAGAAGAGCACATGAAGATAAAATAAAAATAAAAAATTGGGTCAACATAGAAGGAACGCCTAAATGCCCCCAACGCTTTGCATCATCCCCAATTGTCGAAAAGAAAAGTCACAAAATATAGAATAATGATGAAACATATAAAGGAAGTTCACAAAAAAAATTCTAGACTTGTATCCAAGAACCTACAAGGGTAGCAAGGGTCCTCCAAGTAGGATCACAAACACATAAATACAGGCATGGGGGGAACATGACACACACACAAATATAATCTATAGATAAAGAAGAGGTACCATCCTACTCCTCATCGACCAACAGGTCATCTTGATCCTAATCTAGATCATTATACGGGGAGGGAGGACGGGCCTACAAGGGTAGGATAGCAAGGGGAGTACCCTCTGACTCTCCTGCAATAAGGGCCAAGGAAGAAGGTCCCTCGAGGTCTTCTTCGCTGAGCTCTTGTGAGGTGAAGGTTATCGATCTCGCAGAGATCATGGACAAAGCCACCTAGACATCATCCACTGAGTTAAACATGCACTTCACTAGAGTACCATGTGTTAGCTAGGTTGGAGAAGGAGGCACCCAAGATCCACTTCCAATGTCATTTAGAGGGGCAATGAAAAACTCAGGGGACATAGGGGTCACCTCCATCAAGAGGACAACACAAGCCAAAGTAGAACTAGCTCTTGAAGAGGGTGAGCCCTTCTTCCTACCACTACTTGAAGTGAGGTCATCCTTTGGCTTGTGCTTCTATGAAGGATGTTGGATCACCACGAAAGAAGCAAAAATGGAGGAGGGAGAAGACAGAGCTACAACAAACACCACTGTTGTGTTCGACATGTCTATGGGTTGAGAAGATAGAGGGATGTCCTGAAGGGACATCAAGAGAGGAGGATCCATAGAGGGAGTGACAAACACCTGCACCCTTTTGGGGTGAGGATCATCAGCACTCACTAAGGGAGCTGAAAGAAGAATGGAGGCGAGGTGAACTAAAGCAAAAGAAGGAGGAAGAGGCATAGCAAAACTAGGAGCTACTAGCTCCCCCTTTGTCTTTTGTAAGACAACTTGTTTAGTAGCCAAAGATTTTCTCCCGTGCTTGTGCTCGCATGCAAGCCGATTACATTGGCTCTGAGCACTAGAAATCACATCCTAAGAAGAGACACAAGGATCCTATTTTGCCATAGAAGTTTCCTCCACAATTTTTACTAATTGAAGGACAACCTCCTGGATAGGGGCAGGAGTAGGAAGCACAAAAGCAAAAACAACTATAGGTGGAGAAGTAGACAAAAGTGCCTTGATAGCAGGCCTCTTCCCATTTTCTACTAGGGGGCAAGAGGAAGAATGGTAGGAGGCCAGGACATGAGAAAATACATGAGGACCATTCTCCTTGTTGTAAATAATGGATCTAGGAACCATGGGCAAGATGGGAAGTTCAAACACTTAACGCTTAGCTTTATGCCAAGCGAGCACCATTGGACTCCCCATACGAGGCATAGGAGTGAGAGTTGAGGACACCACCACAGGGTGAGAAGCAAAAATAGATGGAGTAGACGATGCGAAAGAGAAAGGCCCATGGTCACGATCAAGCTTCCCCTTACCCTTTTGCTGGGAGGAGGAAGTAGCTTGCTACTACACAATCAGAGAACCTTTTACTAAGATAGTGTAGGGAGATATCGGATAGGTCACTTTTGGCATCATGACCCCAGTCTTATATTTGACATAGGCATGATATAGAAAGTATGTCCTCAAAGGGAGAGGTTCGACTAGAGCAGGACAAAATTGGTCTAACGAGAAGCCCCCACACAACACCAGTGGTGTGTAACTAGTGTTGTGCACAATGTTCATAAAGCCTTCATGAGAAAACTTAAGAAATCTATGAATCACTGAAGTGATGCCATTCATGGAAACCAACAATGGAATGCCCAGTTCACCCTGAATAGATTTGACTTCAAAATTATGGCAAAAGAGGTGTCCATGGCCTTGTGTGCTACCAAGACCAAAAAAGTAAAAGAACTAATAGGAGGGACCGAGAGTCCATCATGTGTGCATATAGTGGCCTTCAATTCTTCATATTCCTCCCTATATAAAAATTTTATAAGCAGAGTTTCTTCTATTATAACATTCACTCGACTCAAGGGGCCAACTAGGACACCAGTCATCATGTTCCCATTGACATGAGTGGGAATGTATAAAGGAGAAGGCTCTTTATTCATTGGTAAATCCAGCAAGGTAAAGGTTATGTCCGATGATTCGTTCACGAGTTGGGTGGGAAGAATACGTGTGAATGAGACCATATTAATGTACTTGGATGGAACAAACTCGATGGAAGTAGAAGGTTGGGAGATTGGACAGTGACCTATCTTAATTTCACTCCAAGTATCCAAGATCCCTTCTAACTACATAGCTAGGGGTCATAGATTGGGTTGCAAGGTTGTACGCCCTGCAACACACAAATCTACAACATTCCTAGAACATGAGAGAAGGTTCTTTGATACCAAGAGACAAAAAAAAAATAGTTCACATCGGGTTCACCAAAATGTAGAAAAGGGGGACTTGTCAACCCTGGGACTTCAAGTCATGGGAGATCCCCAAGGATCAAGCTACCCTAAACTACCTTGGGTTTGCTAGACAGATTGAAAAGGATAAAGTATTGAGGTTGAAAAGGAAGGACAAATAGCTTGTCACTTTCCTTTTGCTAAAACTAGATGTTCATAGGGTCGAAAGAGATGACTTCAAAGGTTTGGTCTACTTCCTAGACAACTCACTATCTGAGGATGGAAACATGGATCTCGAACTCCAACATGACGTGCTGATGTCTCAAGGATGCACTAGCATCCTGTACAGATTAGGGTCTAGAGAACAAACAAAAATGCAAGGATTCTACTTAACTATCCAACTATTTGACTTTTATGATTTAACAGAATACAATAAAAGTATAGAAACTGAAAATATAATGAAAGGAATACTAGAAATAAGCTATCTTAGAAATGACAAAGATAGTGGGAAAATGTACCTTTTCACCCATGAGTTGATTCTTCAAGTAGTTCCACTCGAAAACACCTACAAACAAGGAAACAAGAGAAATGTTGGGTTGTGTTTGAGGTTTGCCTCAGTCATACCCTCATTTTGGTGTTCCCACCTCCACAGACAGCCAAATAGCCACATAGTGTAGAAAGCGATGGAGAAAGTAGAAATGAAATAGTATTGCTAAGTAGAGAGCATAAACAACTAGAATGATACTCAATAAACAAGAGGATGCAAGAACAAGTGACAACGAACAATATCACCTTCTAGACTATGAGCACTGAAGGACAATAGCAGAAGGAAGAAGCTTGATGATCCTCCAATAGCAATGGTGTTGACACAAGAAAATGGCGTTGGATCCAAAATGAAGAGCTTGCAACCAAGAGAAGTGGTGTAGGAGCAAGAGAATGAGAGTCCAAGAGAGTCCAAGAGAGTCCAAGAGCGTGAAATAATGAGAATTGATAGATTTGAATTAGCAAAAGGGAGGTAGAAGGCTCAAATTTTGTTGATCAAGTAGGCAGGAGACATTGCACTTCACACCCAATAGGAAACATAACATTTTTGTTGATTCTAGGGGCAAGAATCCTATCAGGACAGTAGCATGGCGCACACACATCCTCGATAGAGATTCCTCCACCGACGTAAAAATACATGACCAAGTAGATAGAGAAAGGTGGTGATGGAGGATTTTGCATCATCGAATTTATATTTTATAAGGTAGGGGTGACGAAATGGGGAATTTTCCTAGGGTGCAAATTTGTGCCATTCTAGTTAATAATTAAAGAATAACTCTTTAATTGTGGTGCATCTAGAGATGTGGATAACACATGGGTTAGACATTATTTGGGGACACATATATGTTTTATAAGACATTGGGATAAATATAAATTGTGGATGTCACATTGGAAACATATTTATTCTTAAAGTAAATTAGGAAAACACATTAGTTTTGAGTTCATATTTTACTCAACTCATGATTTTGAGGAACAAGGTTTATATAATAGCACTTAATTCTTTTGTACAAGATTTCTTCATAAAAGCAATAACATGAGTAGTTGTTGAGGTTGACTTTTGGAACCTTTGGCTTTTTTGTTAGAAATTGGAATGATCATCTCTTGGAGGTTTAATATGTATGGATTTGGACGTGTGGCTAGATGATTCTCATTTTCTTGTTCACATGGATAAGTGTAACTAATTTTCTTAATTCTTCAAAGACCTTGATGCAGGAGCATCCGGGTCCACACACAATCATGTATCACCCAAAAAAAAAAATTTGAGGTTTTGGTAAGGTTTCATGGAAAACGTTCTTACAGATAGAATTTAGATTACATTTTGAACTTGATAGTGAAAGTTTCGAAGCCAAATTGTTAACAGCTTTGGAAAATTAATAGTTTTGTTACTTGTTCTAATAACTAGAAAAGTTTTAAAGTGCTCCAGTGGAAAAGAAATAAATTCATTTCTTTACAAAATATGAGTTTTAATCAAATGTTGAATACCCAAAAGTCCACAAATAATTTGAAAGGGATTACCCTTATTGAGTTGGGTCGATTCATCTGCTAGTTGTGAAGACGCCTCATCTTCTAGATTGAGTATGGAAGCTTATTTAAAACTTGGTATAAGCAAATGCAAGCAGTGGTGATGGTAGAAGATAGTGGGGAAGTTGCAGGTGAAAGATCGAGAGTCAGCACAAAACTTCAATTGAAAAAATCTCCTTGCCCGCACCTGAATCTCAAGAAAACAGTTGAGGAAGTGTATACAAAGTAGGCGCATAACATTGAGATATTGGTATCATTGCCTTGACATGTGTCTTTAATTTTAGAGGTGATGAAAGTCATTGCAAAGAGCTATGTGGGAAAATGTGGGAGGAAACAATATAAGCAAGCAAAATATAAGATGAATTGGGAAGAAGGGATGCACGGTTGGAAGTAAATGGTGAAGATGAGATGCGATGAGGAGTGGATTTGCAGATTTGATTAAGGAAAGGAGAATATAAATTAGACCTGCTGCAAGAGTAAAGAGGGCGACTAAAGGCCATAGTGTGAATTTCTACTAGGAGGAGCCTGGGAAGAGATGAGACAACACCTAGAGAACTAATTGCAGATTAGCGGGTCTCTATGTGGGAATTTTCCTAGAGGAAGATAGAACAAATGTTTTTTTCATTTAAACAGTTTGAAATGAACACATAATGTCATGCGAGGAGAAGGAACTATTAAGAAGGGGGTGTAATATGAACTAAATAGTGAATGATCTGGTCCATAATGACCTTGAAGGTTTTATCAGGTTGTGTGACCAAGGGCAGAATGGGAAGATTCGTGAGAAAATATGAAAATATTGGAGTGTGTGGTGTTTGAGAAACCCGCGATGAAATGGAGGAGACAGGTAGGAAGAGGTGAGGATGGGAAGTGATCTCATAGCAGGAGTGGTGTATGTATAGAAGAGAACCAAAGAATGAGCTAGAGCAGACGAGCAAAGGAAGATGAAGAGTCAGAAGACCAAAGAAGGCAAAATGGAGTGCCTGGTTTTTGTATTGTATTTTCATTAAATATTTATTAAATAAAGTTATTTGTTTATTTGCAATTGGGGTTTATTGTCGAAGCAATTGTAAATCGATTGTCAATTTGACACAAGTAATTGTCAAATTTTGGTTTAATCATTTTTTGAGTCGGTTGTAATCTAAATTATGTGGATTTGAGTTGTGAGTGAGTTTCTTCTTCATCAAGTGGTATCAGAGTAGCAGGATCTAAGTGTGCAGATAGAGCGTCGAGAGAGAGTTGATTCGCACCAAGACCTGCAAGTGAAGAGGGAAGTATGTTTGTTGTATGTGTGAAAGAGGGTCTATAACTATTATCCTCTATTAGAGATAAAGTTGGGTAGAAGGTGTAGAGTTCCTCCATTGAGAGAAGGTGGGTAGAGGAAGCATCTTCCAGAATCTTTGTTGGGTAGAGGGTAGTTGTGTGAGAGAGATATTGTTGCAAGGAGTACTTGTAAGTACAGAGGGACTTTGAGTCTCTAAAAGTAACCTGAGGGTTGAAGAAAGTGTTGTGTGAAGGTAGATTATAGCAGAAAAAGTGGAATCTTCATTAGAATCGAGGTACGATTGCAGTATGGACGTTGCAAGGGCAGAGTTGGTAGTGAAGACATGCCAGAGAAGGACATAAAGCAAAGAGGAAGAGCACTTGGTGGAGGAGGTCGGACTAATTGGTGAAGGAGGTCAGGCTGTTAGCAATGGAGTATGCTAGAGGTTGTGCACAATCTCAAAGGGTGGTTCTATCACCTAACTCCATATTTGTGAGCCCATGCTCACAAATTTTCTTACCCGGTGTGTCTAATGTAGGAGCATCTGGGTCCACACACAGTCTTGTATCACCCAAAAAAATTGTTGTTTTGAAGTTTTGGTAAGGTTTCATGGAAAACATTCTTACAACCAGAATTTAGATTACATTTTGAACTTGATAGTGAAAGTTTTGAAGCCAACTTGTTGATAGTTTTGGAAAATTAATAGTTTTGCTACTTGTGCTAATAATTTGGAAAAATTTTAAAGTGCTCTAGTGGAAAATAAATGAATTCATTTCTTTACAAAGTATGAGTCTTAATCAAATGTTTGAATACCCAAAATTTCGTAAAGAATTTGAAAAGGATTACCCTTATTGAGTTGGGTCGATTCATCTACTAGTTGTGAAGATGCCTCATCTTCCAACTTGAGTATGGAAGCTTATTTAAAATTTGGTATAAGAAAATGCAAGTGATGGTGGTGGTAGAAGGCACTGTGGAAGCCACAGGTGAACGAGGGAGAGTCAACACAAAACTTCAATTGAAAACTTCTCCTTGCTCGTGTCTGAATCTCAAGACAACAATTGAGGAAGTGTATACAAAGCAGGTGCATAACATTGAGATATTGGTACCGTTTCCTTGACATGTGTATTTAATTTCATAGGTGATGAAAGCCATTGCAAAGAGTCATGTAGGAAAATATGGGAGGAAATGATATAAGCAAGCAGAATATAAGATGAATTGGGAAGAAGGAACGCTCAGCTAGAAGAAAATGGTGAAGATGAGATGTGATGAGGAGTGGATTTGTAGACCTGATTAAGGAAAGGAGAATATAAATTAGGTTCACTTCCAGAGTAAAGAGGGAGACTAAAGGACATAGTGTGAATCACTGCCAGGAGGAGCCTAGGAAGAGATGAGTTGATGCCTAGAGAACTAATTGTAGATTAGAGGATCTCTATATGGAAATTTTCCTAGAGGAAGATAGAATGAATGTTTTTGTCATTATAGTTTGAAATAAACACATAATGCCACGCGAGGAGAAGGAAGTATTAAGAAGGTGGTGTAATGTGAACTAAATGGTGAATGATTTGGTCCATAACAACCTTGAAGCTTTGATCAGGTTGTGTGACCAAGGGCAGAACGGGAAGACCCATGAGAAAAGATGAAAAGATTGGAGTGTGTGGTGTTTGAGAAACCCATGATGAAATGGAGGAGACGGGTAGGAAGAGGTGAGGATGGGGAGTGATCTTGTAGTAGGAGTGTTGTATGTGTAGAAGAGAACCAAAGAATGTGTTGGAATAAACAAGCAAAGGAAGATGAAGAGTCAGAAGACCAGAGAAGGAAAATGGAGTTCCTGGTGTTTGTATTGCATTTTCATGAAATCTTGATTAAATAAAGTTATTTGTTTATTTGCAATTGGGGTTTATTGTTGAAGCAATTGTAAATTGGTTGTTAATTTGACACAAGTAATTGTCAAATTTTGGTTTAATCATTTTCTGAGTCGATTGTAATTTGAATTATGTGGATTTGAGTTGTGAATGATTTTCTTCTTCATCGGACCTTTCATGGAGATTCTACAAGTGTATTATAATATTTTTCTTGAGATTAATATATTGAGTTATATAGGTGTGTTTGGAGGCTAATATTTTTTGTAAAGGGATTTCTTAAGGTACACTTGGTGTAATCTTATGGGTAAGCTTTCTTATTAGTTTTCATTATGGATTCTAAATACTTGCTTGGTATTTTTCTCTTATGAGCGTCAGTTGGAAATGTTATATTTTTCAAAAAAATTATTTCAACATGAAGAAATACAATCTTTATCACAACAATTAAATTAAAGGGTCATATGGGTTTTTCCTTGGAGATTGTAATGACTCTTGGATGTAGAGTCAAGCTTGGGAAGTCAACTAGGAAATGTCACTTGGGTCCACTGATTAGAAAAATTATTTTTCTTATTGATCCTTATCTCTTTATAGAGTGATAGAGATGAGATAATTATGTGAAATAAGTTACTAGAATTCAAGGATATCCTATTAGATCTCTCACATGATTAAAGAGTGTTGATTTCTTGTTCCTCTTGGTTGTGAGATTATAGTATGGCTATATTATTGTATTATTATGATGTTGTTGGATTATTCATGTTAAAAATAATGTGTTGTAGGTGAAAATTCATCAAGTCTATCTTGAAAATATTCTCTTGATTCTATTAGATAATTCATACTCTATTATTTTACTATAATAGGCATGTTGTTGATAATACATTGGGTCTGCTTTGAAGGATACATTTTTCCTAAAAGGTTTTTCATAGGGCATATCTTGTATATTTACTTCTCCATTTGAATGATTTGGTTCTATTTTATCTTGCAAGTATTCTTCAATTAGATTAATATGATTTCCTATTTAGTAATCTTGTTAAACTATCAAGATTTTAAGCTTGTGTTTGATTTCTTGCACTCTCTAGATGCCATCATGTATGTTCATCCTTTGGCGTGTATTCTCTGTGAGAACTTACAAATTAAAAAAATTATGTAATGAGTAGGTTGTAAGGAAACTAAGGTAGCAGAACAACTTCCTACACTAATATTGAGAAGAGGATAATATAAAACTTTATAGATATTTTCAACAATTATAGAAAATTAAACAAAAATTAACATAAATATCATGCATACCACAACACAATGATTTACATGGGGAAAACCCTTTCGGGATAAAAATCCCGCACTCCAAAAGTTGACTAATATATTATTTAGAAATCATTAAGATTACAATATACTTGCAAAGAAAGCTTCTCATAGGAGTATTACCAACTAGAGATCCAAAGACAACACAACCGCTATCAGACTCTTAGAATACATTGCAACACGTAGCCGTAATACAAAGCCCTCATAAAATAGATTTTCCTTCTAGGGAAATTCAAGCCAACAAAATATCGACCATCAGATCTGAGACCTAATGATCAATGGTCGAGGTTTACAATAATAAAATATTCATAAAATTTGGCTTTTGAGGGTGTTACCCCTAAGCCCCCCATAGGGGGTACCCCCTAGCAACCCCCCTGCACTTACCTATCAACCGTACCTTATGTAATTGCAAGGTTGAGAAACATTTTCCTAACATAGGTTATATCATACATGTAAAGATAAAGGTAAGTACAAGAAAAATTCTAGTGTCACTAATCATGAAAGGAGGAGAGATAGAGTTGGGTTAGATTTTTTTTCCTTTGAGAAAGTGACAATGTTATTGCTCTACCTTGTATGGTGGTCATAGGATGACATGACATATTGGGCACTACCATGTTGTGTGGTAATGATCTATTTGGTCATGGTGATGAATATCTATCATGTGGAAACCTATAACTCTTAATGTAGGAGTGTCAACCATAAAAATCCCCATTAGATACAAGGAATTGAAGGAGACAAAAAATAACATGAAACATAAAAGTAAGTTAAGCATGTAAATCATGAAAAGTAAGTCAATATCATGGATACATCATGAGATAATAAAGTAACATATCTTAATGTGCCATAAGCACATATATTGATAGAAATCATGGAATATAAATTTTCCCCTATTATAGAAATATCAAAAAAATTGATGTGGACCTTAATGGACAAGACCCATGTAAGCAAATAGGACACTAGGCTAAGCATATATTCTCTAAATATGGTATTTAAGAGCATGATAACACAAGTTAGGTCAAACAATAAGTTTGTAATTGTTAGTGTGAAAGGGGTGCTTTATTTAACTAGTTCATTTCCTAGCTAGTTCTCCACTTAAGTCCTCTTCACACTAGCTTAACTTTACATAGGGATAAGCTTGTTGAGATTTAATGAAATGGGTTGTCACACCTCATAGGATGACAACACTTGTCATAATCTAGTTACATCTTATCTCTCCCTTTGGCCTATATAACCAAGGCATTTCCTTTGTAATCTCAATTCTCAAGTTGATTATAGCTTTGCATTCTTGAGAGGAATAGAGTTTATTCTTTCTCATATCTCATTTTTGTATTTACTTTCCTTCAGTCATTTGATTCTTGGGTAGGCTAGTTAGAAAATCTCACATGGCATCATAGCCAAAATGAGTTGTGGGTTAGGGATCTTTTAGGAAATTTGACAGTGTAGAGCTTTTTTTTTCAAACACTAAGTATGCTCTTCTCTTGCATCCTTGGATGATCTAGTGAATAAGAAAAGTGTGAAGAAAATATCAGTTTCTAGGGGGTTCATGCATTGACTTGCAAGTTGCAGGTCTTCTGAAGCTTCTTGGAGAGATTTTGAGCTCACCATTTAGTCTAGAGCAGCTGTGACAGTCAAATCTTCCCTTTGTTTTGCCTAAAATGGACACCGGAGGCCAGATCTGCAATAATTTCAAGCAGGAGGTTCATTACTAGATCTAACAAGGAGTCATCATTTCAGAGCATTTTGGGTCAAATTTGACCCTGCAATTGTGCTTAGAAGGCCTGAAAACCATAAAATTGACTACCAAAATGTCGATTTTGGACAAAGATGCCAAGGCAAAAAAAAATTGTCCAAGGAGCCATTTGGCCCCCATGCACTAATCAATTTTAAAATAATATATTTTATTTTAAATTAAAAAATATTTAAAAAATAAATAAATATTTTTATTTCTTTAATTTTTTGTTTAAAAAATTGCAAAAAAATTATATATGTAGATATATCTTTTTTTATTTATTTTTTTAATGAAAGAAATATATTTATACAAATATATTATACTTTGTTTTAAAAATAAAAAATTTAAACTTAAAAACAAAAAAATTGAAAATAAAAAAAAAATTCATTAAAAATTTTGATTTTTTTTTTCATATTTAAATCAACGCAGACCTACACAATACCTACACAAGGTACATGCGCAGACCTGTGCAAGCCTGCACAACAAGTACACACAACCTACACAACAAGTACACACAACCTGCACATCAGGCACCACGCGACCCTGCATGCAGGGTACTACGCCTTGTGCATACCCTTGGCCTTCAAGCCTTTCAAAAAAAATTTAAAAACTTTTATAAAGTTTTCCATATTTTATAATATTTGTTAATGTTAAAAAAATATAATTTTTCAATTCTGCCAACGAAAATGATTTGGCTGACATTTTTTAAATATTTTTTAATATAATTTTATGTTAAAAAAAAATAATTTTAGAAAAGTCCATCGACGGACTTAGAAAAATGCCACCCACTTTTTTAAAAATGCCAAATTTTTTAAAAAATTAATATTTTTTTAATTAAAAAATATAAAATTTCAATTCTGCTAACGGTCAAACATTTTTAATAATTTTTTAATATTTTTAATTAAAAAATATAAATATCTCATATTTTCTAAATTTGGAGGAGCATTTAGCGGCAACTAAACTAGAGGTCAGTTAAATTTATTTGGTGGAAGTTTTTCACACCCCCTCTCTATTGATGCATTGATTTTTCAAAGCCAACTTTGAAAACTCAAACTCAGGCTCCCAGCCTCCAAATTCAATGCAATTTTTTTTATTTTAGCTAATTTTTTGTGCTCTACGCATTGGTGAAGACAGTTTTAGATTTTGGCACATGGATTTTTCAAAAATTGTTAATTCTCAAAGAGGACACCTCACTGTTCTCATTTTGCAAACTTCAAAGTTGCATAACTTTTGCATACGACCTCAGATCAAGTTGATTCTTTTTCTGAAAGTGCATGATTTTTCGTGTACTTCATAGTGATGTTTTTTAATTTCATATAAAATTGTACCAAAATTTTACTTTCCACATATGCTTATTTCTTGAGGATTTGTAGAGCATTGAAATCTAGAAATTTGTAATTGTACTAAATATAAAGTGCCAAATCATTTTTCTCTAGGGGGGTTCTTTGATGGAGTAAAAAAGGGGGTCTCTTATTGTCCTTATGCTTGAATATATCTTCTACTTTGTGCTTTATTTCTCCTTCACAATGGGTACATTTAAGTTTTTATTGCTAACACCATACAACTATAATACATGGCATCAAAATGCATGGAATGCCTTAATGCAACTAGGATACACACCTTATGTTGATAAGAAGGTAACTAAACCCACAAATGATAAGGAAAAACTACTATGGATTTTTGAACATACAAAAACTCTTGGTTGTCTAAGGAGTTTAGTTTCTCTTGATATAATTGTTATCACCTGAAATTGCACCCTGTTGAAGCTGATGTTCAACACCTCAGTGTAACATGGGAATACCTCTAAAGATTTGGGTTTCTTGTAAACAGAGGTCAACCTCTGGAGAAGGTCGGCTTCCTATGGTGTCACCTAAATATTGATCTTGTAGGAAAAGGGAGAAGGAATGCATAAAAATAAAACTTAAATCCTATGGTGATACACCAAAATGACAAGAACAATGAGACACTCAAGTTACACTTGAATATTGATGATGGATAGGGGACTGCACAACAATTTTTTGTAGATTATGCATAAGTATTTCACAAACAGGTTTGACATGCACACACTTTCAAGAAGGAAAAGCATATTTTCACAAATTAAAATCTCATGTGCAATTAAGTAAACACAATTTGTAACCTACATAATACTACTTTTGCAAAGAAAGGCATGCTAACATGAGACAAAGCTATAAGGAAATAGAAAGATTTCACGAAGTAGCTTGATCAATCACCTGAAAATGCACAATATTTTGCAAGAACCAAAAGGAAAATTGAACCATCAATGGTAACCAAGGTAAATTTTATATATCATGCTCCAAAATGAGTTACAAAATTTTTGCTAATCTAGGAAAGGACTGCAAAAGTCACAAACTTTCGAAAAGCATAAGAAGAAAGAACTCTCTTTCAAAGAGGCAAAAAATGTCTTATATACAAAAAGTGTCGGCCCCTTAGGGCTTACAAAAATATCCGCCTCCAGAAAGATCTACCCTTAGATCTTTTGGATCAAGTTACATCTGCATTCAATGTGTATCCCTGTTGTCCACTCTTGAATCTCCTTTACCAGCCAACATCCCAGCTGTCCCTGTGACTCATGGCCTCTTTGCACCCCTCCTGTTCTAGACACTTCCACAAGTTGACCTTTTGCAAGCAGCCTCAAACTTCCCTTGAACTGAATTCGCATGTCCTCATCATCCATTGAAGCAAAGTGGATCCACTTCATTTATGCTCTGTTGATCCTCTTGGCACTAGTCAAGCTACCAATGGTTCACCTATAGCTCACTCTAATTGGTTGAACATATGCCACGCAATATTCCAAGTGGTCAAAGGTCACTTCCTCATAATTGCATGTCGGTGAGACACTAGCCGTGTCTCCCCGATGTGATTATGCCCTTCAGCAGTCATCAGCATAGCTCACAACCGTCGGCAAGAGTTTATATCAAGCTGCAAAAGTCATATTGGCATCCCTAAAACCATTGGCAAGACTATTGCTTTCGGCCAGAGGTCATAGCGAGCCCTCAGGAGTCATACCAATATCGCTATTTCATCACCCAAACTATCAGCAAGATATATAGCTTTCGGCAAGAGGTCTTGCTGAAAGAACCTGACAGTAGATAGCACTTCAACCAAACCATTGGTAAGACTTCATCGGGTCGGCAAGATGTTACAGCGAGCCCTCATCTTCCTCCCTAAGACCAAACCCTTCATCTCGGCAAGACTCCCCTCCAGTTGAAAAGACCTCTTATCGAACTCATTCTGCTTCAGTGAGACTTTTGTCTGTCGGCAAGACCTCATGCCGAAGCCTTCATCTCTCGGCGACACCACCTCGTGTCAGCAAGACGTCTCCCCAAGCTCCTATTTCTTCAGCAAGACCACCGCTTTCTCTGAGACATTATGTCGAACTCAACTCTGTGGCCAGGAGTCTTACAGATTCCAAATATCCATTCGGCAAAACCCTGCCAAGTCAGCAAGACCTCACACCAAGCGCATTCCACTCTTCCTGAGCTCCGATCATTTTTTTCAATGAGACTCCCATGTTTCGGTGAGACATTATGCCGAAGGCAAAACCTTCGGCAAGCTGATTTCATTTCGAGGAGACTCCACATGGTCACTAGGATGTCACAGCGAGGCCCTTCTTTTCTTCACAATGACATTTCTTTTCGTCGAGACTTCTTAGTGAATGTGAACCCTTCTCCCCAACACCGGCCCTGCGAACAACTTTCGGCGTGACTTTCGCTAGTCAAGAAGAGATAGGAAACTCATGGCAACCAAAAAGTCTCAGTGACTTGAGGATTTCGAATGAATATAGCACAACAGCCAGTCGGCAAGACAACTAGAGGGTCTCAGCGACTTTATCTCTGGGGAGTTTTGTGTCAAATCTGATTGAGGCAAGGCTTCCAATAGACTTCCTTGTGAAATAGCATCAGATGAAAACCTTCCCAATGAAATTCGAAGACCTGCACGCTGGGTTCAACCCTTGTGGGAGCCACATTTAATCCACGTGCTGAATTTAAAACATAATTTCCCCTGATTGAGCTCGTAGGTGAAAATTGGGTAACATTTTTGGTGACCTCAGCTGGATGTTTGCCTGCTAAACATGTAAACCAATAGCCTAGGTCTATCCATTGGGCATGGAGTCAATCTCTGCTCTTCAAATTTTTGAAAACCTTGTAACTTAGCTTCAAACCAAACAGACTGAAAGAACTACTACAACTATGTTGAAGATAGAGCCTAAAAAACAATGTGCAACAACTGCACTTTATTGAAAATGTGACAAAACTGAAATGAAAAGTGCCATGGGGCACTTATTGAAAGAAAAAATTGAAACTACAACTACTCTATCCTACACTAACCAATAAGAAATTGGTCAAACAAAACCATTTACATGATGACTGAAATAGCTGCCCTTTCTTTTCAAAGTATAATGACTGGTATACTTAAGGACAATTGAGTAAAAATGATACACAAATTTTTTTTTAACAAGATGATGCACTGCTTCTTGAAAGAGGTGAACAAGCTCACTTACCTCACTAAATAGACCATATGTATTATCAACCAAAGGAGGATAAGTGAGCTGAACATACTCTTGTTTGGTTGTCAGTGCATCTTGGATATCTCCTTTCATTGTACCTTCATGTGTAGGTACAGGATTGGTCCTTGGTGTTGTATTGGACTCTGTCTGAGCTAAGTATCTAATTGGACAACCTCTGGTAAGGGTAAAGCTTGAATTTTCCTAGCTGATCTCTTACTCATGGGTGGCCTCTTTATCATCGTGTTGCCTGAAAAGGTTGAATCCTTGTGGCTGACTTGGTGGAAAAATGGAAACCTCCTCAGTATGTTCATGCTTTCCCAAATGAACAGTCATTCCTTCAATGGAGAACAATGAGATAACTTCCTCCAACACATCTTCAATCAATTCATCAATCTCTAGCTCTTTCATACTTTGGAAAGGAAGCTGCTTATAATTCTTAACATTACTGGAAGAATTACATTCTGATTCAGGCTTGTATCCTCAATAAAGGAAGGCAACAATTCTAATGGTGATGAAATCTCAAGTTCTTCTGCACAATAGAATGGAAGCTCCTCTAACTAGATATAATCTTGTAAAATAGGTTCATGAGGCTCCTCCTGTTGTTTCAGAAATCCTGCAAGTTGTTGCTCAAGATCATCATAATCCTCAACTTCTTCTGATTCTTTGCTATCCAATGTTGAATAAAACTGTTCAATAATACATGTAGACAACTCTTCAAAAAGCTCAACATTGGCTTCCTCATCCAGAACATGCTCAGAAACATCAAAACTCTCACCTTGGAGGATAGAATCAGGTTCAATTCTAGGCTTTTCTTCCTGAAATAGGCCTCCATTGTCATGTTGGTTGCCATCAATCAGCAACTCACCAATGCATTCTTGTTGTTCAATCATTTGTTGTTGCTTTCTATATTCCTCCATAGCTAGATGTAACAAATTTGGAGTTCTAATCTCCTCCATGGTGAATGAGCTTGAGTTAGTTTGATCAAGGGTTTGTTCCTCTTTAGCTACAACACTCTGCTCTTTGAAACTCCCCTCAAGTTGCCTCTTTTGAAACTCCTCCATCTGTTGTCCTGATCGATCATGTTCGTTCACCTCCTACTGCAATTCTATTTTGCAATAGTATTAGGATGTGCATGCATAAGTTGGCCCTCTTGAATAAGAACAGGTGACTGTTCATGAAGATTCATAGCTTGATTTGCTACATGTACTTGACTTTGCAATAGAAGAGGATCTCTGAAACTTGGAATATGGGCCTCTTGAACTAGATTTGGCATTTTGAAGTCAAAATGCTTGGTCCAAGAAGGCCGCCAAGGCTGTTCAGTAATTTGATTATTTGTTTCAAGCTCTTGATACAACTGAAAATGAGAGTTCATGGGCTCCTATAGGGACTGAGCTATTGAAATAGAGGGAACTTGAGGAACCTCTTGAATTTCTTGAAGGAAAATAGGTGCTTCATGTGGCTGGACAAATTCAGGTTGTACCAGCATAGGCTCTTGTATTGGTAAAACATCTCTAAAACTTGGAACCTTGATTTCAAAAGGGTTAAGAGACTCACTTTTCTTGAAACTTGGAAATTTAAAGTTACGAACCTCCTCCTGAACAAGCTGATGTGGAATATAAGGAGCTACTTGGACCTCATGCCTCTTTGTTTGAGCAAGCAAAAGCTTCATTTGCTCCTCTTTTGCAACTAACTCTCTCTTGAGCCTATTCTCAAACTATCTCCTTTGTGTTTCCAATTCCTGCCCATGAAGGTAGGCCTAATAGGCCATCTCTTCTTATTGTTGATCATACTCCTGCTGCCTCCTAAACAATTTTATCTACCTTGCGATGTCTGATAGTATGTCCTTCATGTTATTCATGTTATTCTTTATATAATCAACCTCTTGGAACTGATTTTGGACATCCAAATGTGGATCCGAAGATTGAGCAGGGGTTGGTGGGAGGTAGGCATGTTGAGCATGCTGATAGGCTGATTGGTTAACAAGATTTTCATGAAACAACACTAAACTTGTTGAAACCAGAAGATTTGAGCTCGGAGTCGCCAGGTGTTGTTCAAACTGCCTCGAAAGGCTGAATGATACTGAGGTAGACACTGAATCTCTCAGTATGCTAAATTTCTTATTAATGCACTAGCTTTTCTGCTACTTCCCAAACTCAGAGTCGCTAGATATACTTAAAAATGACCTCTAAAAGGCTATTAGCTCACTGTCAGCATATCAAAATAGCAAGACTTAGGATTTTTACTTCTGAATGAGTCCCATTGGGCGTGCCAAAAACTATTATCACCTAAAATTGCACCCTATTGAAGTTGATGTTCAACACCTCAATGTAACATGGGAAGACCTCTAAAGATTTGGGTTTCTTGTAAATAGAGGTCAACCTCCGGAGAAGGCCAGCTTCCTATGGTGTCACCTAACTACTAATCTTGTAAGGAAAAGGGAGAAGGAATGCATAAAAATAAAACTTAAATCCTATGGTGATACACCAAAATGACAAGAACAATGAGACACTCAAGTTACACTTGAATATTGATGATAGATATGGGACTGCACAACAAGTTTTTGTAGATTATGCATAAGTATTTCACAAACAAGTTTGACATGCACACACTTTCAAGAAGGAAAAGCATATTTTCACAAATTAAAAGCTCATGTGCAATTAAGTAAACACTGTTTGTAACCTACATAATACTACTTTTGCAGAGAAAGGCATGCTAACATGAGACAAAGCTATAAGGAAATAGAAAGATTTCATGAAGTAGCTTGATCAATCACCTGAAAATGCACAATATTTTTTGCAAGAACCAGAAGGAAAATTGAGCCATCAATTGTAACCAAGGTAAATTTTATATATCATGCTCCAAAATTAGTTACAAAAGTTTTTCTAATCTAGGAAAGGGCTACAAAAGTCACAAACTTTCAAAAGCATAAGAAGAAAGAACTCTCTTTCAAAGAGGAAAAAAATGTCTTATATACAAAAAGTGTCAGCCCCTTAGGGCTTACAAAAATATCCGCCTCCAGAAAGATCTACCCTTAGATCTTTTGGATCAAGTTACATCTGCATTCAATGTGTATCCTTGCTGTCCACTCTTCAATCTCCTTTACCAGCTGACATCCTAGCTGTCCCTGTGACTCGTGGCCTCTCTGCACCCCTCCTGTTCTGGACCCTTTCATAAGTTGACCTTCTTCTGCAAGCGGCCTCAGACTTCCCTTGAACTAAATTCGCATGTCCTCATCGTCCATTGAAGCAAATTGGATCCACTTCATTTATGCTCTGTTGATCCTCCTAGCACTGGTCAAGCTACCAATGGTTCACCTGTAGCTCACTCTGATTGGTTGAACATATGCCACGCAAGATTCCAAGTGGTAAAATGTCACTTCCTCATAATCGCATGTCGGTGAGACACTAGCTATGTATCCCCGATGTGATTATGCCCTTCAGCAGTCATCAGCATGGCTCACAACCATTGGAAAGAGTTCATATCGAGCTGCAAAAGTCATATCGACATCCCTAAAACCATCGGCAATACTATCACTTTTGGCTAGATGTTATAGCAAGCCCTCAGGAGTCATACCGATATCACCATTTCATCACCTAGACTATCAGCAAGATATATCATTTTCGATAAGAGGTCTTACCGAAAGCACCTAACAGTAGATAGCAGTTCAACCAGACCATCGGCAAGACTTCATTGGGTCAGAAAGATGTTACAGCAAGCCCTCATCTTCCTCCCTGAGACCAAACCCTTTGTCTCGACAAGACTCCCCTCCAGTCAGGAAGACCTCTTATCGAACTCATTCCACTTCAGTGAGACTTTTGTCTATCGGCAAGACCTCATGTCGAAGCCTTCATCTCTCGGCGAGACCACCTCGTGTTGGTAGGACGTCTCCCCAAGCTCCTATTTCTTCGGCGAGACCACCACTTTCTCTGAGACATTATGTCGAACTCAACTCTGTGGCTAGGAGTCTTACCAATTCCAAATATCCATTCGGGAAGACCCTGTCGGGTCGGCAAGACCTCACACCGAGTGCATCCCGCTCTCCCCGAGCTCTGATCATTTTTTTCGATGAGACTCCCATGTTTCAGTGAGACATTATGCCGAAGGAAAAACCTTCAGCGAGCTGATTTCATTTCGAGGAGACTCCACATGGTCGTCGGGACGTCACAACGAGGCCCTTCCTTTCTTCATGATGACATTTCTTTTCTCCGAGACCTCTCAGCAAATATGAACCCTTCTCCCCAACACCAGCCCTGCGAACAACTTTCGGTGTGACTTTCGCTGGTCGGGAAGAGATAGGTAACTCATGGCGACCAAAAAGTCTCAGCGACCTAAGGATTTCGAATGAATATAGCACAACAGACAGTTGGCAAGACAACTAGAGGGTCTCAGGGACTTTATCTCTAGGGAGTTTTGTGTTGAATCTGATTGAGGCAAGGCTTCCAATAGACTTCCTTGTGAAATAGCATTAGATGAAAACCTTCCCAATGAAATCCGAAGACCTGCACACTAGGCTCAACCCTTGTGGGAGCCACATTTAATCCACGTGCCAAATTTAAAACATAATTTCCCCTGATTGAGCCTGTAGGTGAAAATTGGGTAACAATAATGTTTCAAATTGAAGAATGTAAAGATTCACATGATGAATGGAACAAATTAAAAACTCTTTATGGTACAACTAATGAAGTTCATGGTTATCAAATTGATAATGAATTAATGAGTCTTGATCCAAAGTCTTTTGACAAACTTGGACCTGAATTTGTAGCTTTTGTTTCTAGCTTTCATACTCATAGGTTGACATTGGGATCCACATTCACTACACCTCCTTTTACTTCATTTTCTAAAATGTTGATGTGAGAACAAGTAAAACTTCTTTCCATGGTTCTTAAGCCTTCACACTCACAAGCTTTGATGGCTGGTCAACCAAAGGGTCAGAAAGAATCATGGAAATCTAACAACAAACAAAAGCAGTTCAAGAAGAAGTCACAAAGAGATCAAGCGCAATCATCTTCTACAGCAAAAGTTTACTCCAACTCCTCCTCTTCCAAGGGGAATTTTCAAAAGAAGGAAAGACCAAATTGTAGCTACTACAAGAAATCTGGTCATGAGGAACATTGTTATCATAAGAAGCAGATCAATGAATTAAAAGATCTTAAAAAGAAAAACATTAATCTACCTTCTTTTGTTGTTCAACACTCCTCTACTCCTTCAAAATGAGGTAAAGGAAAAGAAACTGCACTTTTTTCTCTTGTTGATTCTTCACAACAGTGGATTCTTGACTCGAGTGTACCACATCACATGGGTTTTATTAAAGAATAGTTTTATTTGTTGGAGCCTTGTTTTATGCCCCACATTCTCATCGAGGATGATTCTCTAGTGGATGTAATTGAGAAGGGTTCAATTGATACTAGTAATGGTACATTTGAGGATGTCCTCTATTGCTTGACTTGTCAACTAACCTTCTCTCCATCTACCAAATCACTTAGAATGGTAGAAAAGTTGAATTCACTCTAGATTCTATCAACATCAGGAATCTTGAAGATAATGCACTCCTTGCAGTTGGTAAGGCCAATCACGAGTCTCGCTTGTATGCTTTCTCTCATTTTGTACCTGATTCACATTCCACCACCTTGCTCACCCATTCAAATTTTGTGAGAAAACTATGGCATGAGTAGTTTGACCATCCCAACCACCACTATCTTCAACAATTTAGCAAGCAAAATATGGTCATGGGTCTTCCTCAAATCAATTTTTTTGGTGGCGTATGTTCAGGTTGTGCTTTAGGAAAACATCCTAAGGATAAGTTCGACAAAGGGAAGGTTTGGAGGGCTTCAAAAGTCCTTGAATTCATTTATAGTGACTCGACGGGTCCTTTTCTATCATTATCTTTCAGTAAGGCCCGTTATTTGCTCACCTTCATTGATGACTATTCCAGATACACATGGGTCTACTTTCTTTGACACAAAGGAGAAGTCTTTGATAGATTTCAAGAGTTTAAGGCTCGTGCTGAGAAGCAATTTGGAAAGTGTGTCAAAATTCTTTGTATTGATAATGGCAAAGAATATGTGAACCATCAATTTGAGCAATTTTGTACTCTTGAAGGGATTGATCTTCAACATATTGTTGCCTACACACCACAACAAAATGGTGTGGCTGAGAGGAAAAATAGGTCCATAAAAGAGATGGTTGGCTACATGATCAACGCTCTCTCCCTTGCACCTTCATATTGGGAAAAAGCTATATATTATGCTACTCACATCTAGAACAGAGTTCCACATAAGGTATTAAAGGGCATCACTCCCTTCAAAGCTTGGTGTGGTATGAAACCTATTGTGGGGCACTTTAGAGTTTTTGGCTCCCTAGCATGGGCACATATTCCTTCAGGGAAATGCAAGGCCTTGGAACCTCAAATTTGGCGTTGTATCTTTGTTGGTTACCCTGATGGAGTCAAAGGATATTGACTAATGGATCATACAACACATGAGCTCTTCATTGAGTGTAGCGTGCATTTTGAGGAAATCTCTTCTAACTCATCCTCTACTCTTCCTTCCTCAATAGTGGCTTTAGAGGATTTTGACATCGAGGATTTTCCTCAAACATCCTCTAGTCATCAAGTTGATCATGAGATTTCATATTCCTCTTCACAGAGTCCAAAATCTCCTCCTCCATCCCCTACCATGCCTCATTCGGCTTTCCAAACAATTGAGTCTGCAGGTGATCTTCTTAGGGATCCTTCAAATACGAGGAGGACTCGATCACAACATCATGACATTCCACATTCCTACATCTCCATAGCTTCAGATCCACAATCATTTTGTGATGCTTCTAGTATTGTTGAGTGGGATTTTGCAATGGAGGAAGAGTACAACTCTTTAATACAAAATAAAACATGGGATCTTGTTCCACTTCCTAAGGGAAGAAAACTGGTTCAGTGTAAGTGGATCTATCAAACCAAATTTATAATGGATGGATCAGTTGACAAATATAAAGCATGACTTGTGGCCAAATTTTTCTCTCAAGTACCAGGCATTGACTACACTGAGACCTTTTCCCACGTCAAAATGAACTCCATTTGCTTGCTACTTCCTATTTCTACAACTCATGGTTGGGTTGTACATCAAATGGATGTGAAGAGTGCATTTCTTCATGGAGATCTACATGAAGAAATTTACATGGAGCAGCCACAAGGATTCATTCAAGATTCTTCATTGGTTTTTAAGCTAAGGAAGTCTCTATGTGGCCTTAAATAGGCTCCACGAGCTTGGTATGCCAAAATGGACTCCTTTCTTCTCTCCATTGGGTTCTCCATATGCCACTCAGATTCAAATTTATACATCTTGCGGGAGGAGGATGCTCTTCTCTTCTTAACTCTCTATGTTGATGACTTGGTTTTCACTAGGAGCACTTGATCCATCATCACAATTGTGAAGAATGCTTTGCATGACATATTTTCCATGACTGACTTGGGTCTCTTGCACTACTTTCTTGGTATGGAGATCACTCATACCTCTTCCAGGATCTCACTTGCACAACCAAAGTATGCTCTTGATCTTTTGTCATGTTTTCATATGGTTGATTGTAAGCCTACACTGACTCCCTTTTTGTTAGGAGTTAAGTTTGAGGCAAAATGTTCCACACCCCTAGTTGATGCTACTTTGTATCATCAACTTGTTGGTAGCCTTGTCTACTTGACTCATACTCACCTTGATATTTACTTTATAGTTGACATTATTTTGCGCTTCATGATAGATCTACGTGAGATTCATTAGAAATATTCCAAATGCATCTTGCACTACATCCAAGGCACTCATCGATATGGGATCCACTATGCAGCAAGCACAAGTTCAAACTTACTTGGATACACATATTTTGATTGGGCTGGTGATATTGATGATTGCAAGTCCACATCCGGCTATAGTTTTCACTATGGTTCTATCCCCATTTGTTGGCAAAGCAAGAACATGCTATTGCTCTTTCTTCAACTAAGGTTGAGTACTAATGCTACCACTGAGGCTATTTGGCTTTAGAATATCCTCATTAAACTTGGTATCACCTTTTAAAATCCATTACTCATCTATTGTGACAACCAAAGTGCCATCTAGATCTCAAAGAACCTGGTCCATCATCAATGAACCAAACACATCAAGATCCATATGCATTTTCTTTGGGAGGTGATTCAAGAGCAGGTCATTGATTTGCAATACTGTCCTATAGCAAATCAGGTTGCAGATATATTCACCAAACCCTTCACAAAGAGCAAGTATGTTCATCTTTGATCTCTCTTGGGGGTGAGGGAAATATCTTTTGGGGGGGTCACTTAGGCCTACTTCATTCAACCTCTCATGAGAGGGATTTCTTTTCCCACTGGCTTTTCTCCTTCTTTATCATTGAGAAGTTATTATGTACATGGGTACCTCATCAAGCTTAGTAGCTAAGATCCATATTTGCATCTTTGTATTGTATACTTCTTCGTAAGTTGCATTTAAGGGGGGGTGTTAGTGTGAAAGGGTTACTTTATCAAACTATTTCATTTCCTAGCTAGTTCTCCACTTAAGTCCTCTTCACACTAGCTTAACTTTACATAGAGATAAGGTTGTTGAGCTTTAATGGCATGAGTTGTCACACCTCATAGAATGACAACACTTGTCATAATCTAGTTACATCCTATCTCTCCCCTTGGCCTATATAACCAAGGCATTTACTTTGTAATCTCAATTCTCAAGCTAATTATAGCTTTGCATTCTTGAGAGAAATACAATTTATTCTTTCTCATATCTGATTTTTGTATTTTCTTTCCTTCAAACATTTGATTTTGGGTAGGCTAGTTAGCAAATCTCACAATGGTGGTACTATAGATCTCAATACATGGAATTTTAGACAGTACTAGGTAATTCATAGTTGGGAAGATTATGGTGTCCCCATAAATTAGATCATTGTGTTTACTATAAACTAGATAGTGGTTGATTCCTTGTTATCACATAGTATACAAATGATATTTTATTTTTTGTGACAATAAGGTTTTGATTTTGTGATTTGAAGTCTCAATTTTAGTATAGTTTGAGCTGAAGTACTTAGGGGCTACCAAGTATATCTTGGTAATGAAGATTAGAAGAGATAGAATATGTTAGACCCCAATTGTGCAATTACTATTTCCTATACTATGTAGGGTAAAATGTGAATGTAATGTGAATTCAATGGATGAATACATTAGGTGTGCACTTTGACTATCATTGCTTTATGAATGAATTCCATCTCATTTAATGTTATATGAAGGAATGAATTTATGTGATTGGAAGGATATTGTATTGATATTCTAACTTTGAATATGTATTATGTACTCTGCATATTTTATGAACAGTTGACTATCGTGTGCATGTGTCAGTGGTTGCACATATATGTTCAATTCCTCTAGGCAGAGGGGAAGTATCACTCAAGAGAAGGTCTTGGTCCAGTAACCAATAACGTAACTTATCTAGGCTTACACACACCACAATAGAATAATTGAGTCAGGATAATAAGTGGTAAGTTGGTAAGTCATTCTTTGTTAGTGTGTCTGCTTTAGTAAGAGTCTAGTTTGCTATTGAGTGCATGCATGAACTATGTTTATCAAGTTGATCTTGAGAGTTCTTTCCTTGTTACTATATTTGTACTGATATGTAATAAATATGAGGTGTTTTTATGCTTACACACATGCATGACGATGATAGACTATACACACAAAGGAACGTGTACATGAGGGTACATATGTAGATGTACCTATGCACACTCATGGACGAGTTGCTTATGCACATGGAACTATCCAATGGAACCAACAACATGCATATGTATACGTGTAGACATATCACTCGCAGTCTCTTATCAATACCATAGTAATTGTGTATGATTTGGTGTGAGAATCTCTCTCTCTCTATATATATATAATGTATATACATATATCCATATATATATGTATCCATATACATGTATGGTGGAAAATGGACATGCCCATACGAATGTATTCATACATGTATACATACGCATACATGTACATAGAGGCATATATATATATATATATATATATATATATATATGTATGTATGTATGTATACACAACCAATATATTAATATAACAATGTGATTGCTATTTTGATCTATTCTTTTGGATATCAATTATATATACATGCTTTATTGACATATGATAAATATGGATATATACTAACATATACATATATACGTATACGTGTGTATATATATATATTTGTGTGTCTTAATATATATATATGTGTGTGTGTGTGTGTGTAAGTATATATATATATATTTAAGTTATGCATTTATATTTAAATTATATTTGCTTTGAGATTGACTATCTAAAACAATGATTATTAGCTTATTTTAATGCTTTATACATTTGTCTTTAAATTCGATTATCCTAATCAACTTGGAGGCCAATTTATTAAACAAGTTAAGGCTAAACTTTAGAACAATCGTGACTATATTTCTTGAGCCGCTTAATGCTCATGCTATCGATGATAGAAGAGTTTGTGATCTACAAACTTAACACAATCATAAAGTCTATTTTTAAGAAGAGAATAAGTCGACGCCTTTTTAATAGGGAAACTATGGACTCGATAAACTATTTTTCCATGTTATTTAGCATCAATCAAACAGCTATATAAGCATGGAAAACATATCGATGACCTTTTCTAAACCAATTTAATGAGTGAATCGACACTTAGCATGACTTAGTCGATAATTTAACTTGATGCCACACTTTAGTTATTGACTGTTTCTCTGGAGGAGGAAACCGCGCCATCTATGAGAGAGCATAATAATTCTTGGTGCCACCTTTGAATCCTTTAACCTGTAGAAGTTTTCTTTGAGATGCAAATTGAATTCTATCATATGGAGAATTGAATTAGTCTTTGTTTGTTGTCATTTAACCTAGTCGATATGTTGTTGTTTAAGCTAACTCTATGCTTTCATATTCGCCACCTTTTAGTAGAATTTGATGTGTTGTTGTGCATGCAATTTTCTATCATTATACATGCCTAATCTATAGGATGTATGATCTCTAGGTTGCTACATAAATACAGGATAAAGTTCATTTGATGGAACACATTCTTCTATGCATATTTCTTATGCAAAAGTCTCTGCACTTTGTATACATTTTGTCTGCAATATTCTACCAATAACAATGAATGAGAGTCTTGAGTTTTAGAGTGAGATTATTATTATTTTGAGAGGAGAATTTTCCAACTTGAGAGAAAGAAGATATTGAGTCATTGTTGAAGGATCAATACCAAGATAGTTGCTGATTTGGGAGTATTGTGACTGCAGCTAGTTAGTTGGAAAGCTTATCACACGAATGAGGATATTCTTCCCTTATTTGCATTAGTATTGAATGTTTTACTTAGGACTGCATAAACTAGTCTTTTATAGTTATTTTCATATAGGGAAAAGTATGGTTTGCTTTGTAGAAAAGAGGATACTATTTACTCTATTTGTGAAATGTTTGTAAATACTCCATGATAGGAGAGACTATTTGTCATAGGTATTATTATTATACTAGACATGAATAGACATGGGTAAAAGAGACTTTTTGTCATAGGTATGGTTATTATACTAGATATGATCAAACATAGACAAGCTTAAGGAACACGCATAGCTAGATAATTATTTATGCTAGATGGCTAGTAGATTACTCCTGGGATTGTAGTCCAGTGAAGGGAGGGAACTAGTACCTTGCTTAATGAGTTTTGTTACCTTAGGTTGTGTTAAAGAGATAGGTTATCCTTGGGAGTAGCTTGCCCATGGAGAGGGATTTCCTAAGCATAGATATAATGTCTTTAATCCAAAACAATCTTGCTATAGTGTAAGTGAATGGTAGACCTTCACTCAAAGTGATGAGTGAGAATACTTTGGCCAAAGTAGTGTGATTTCCCTAGGCTCCACTGTCAGTTCATCGTTTCCATTTAAATGCATGAAGGGTACCTAGTGTAGGTTATAAATCCTAGTCATGTAGGGCACCACACTAATCTTAGAGTGTTATGTTGTACGAGGTTACCCAACCAATACCTTTGTCGAAGGGTAGGGCCATCTATCATTGATAGATGTGCGGGGGACCGCATATGAGTTTGAGGTTGGCAGAAAAGCACTTGAGTGATGCTTCTCCTCCTCAGTAGGTAATAGAGGACCAAGATTTTGAAAGGAGGATTCCTAGACCATCTATATCTTATGCTATGAAGCTTGAAGGAGGTATGTATGTAATTTTGTACTTGCAAAATATTGTAATGGAATTGAAATCCTTACTATAAGTTGTATAGCATCTTTGTTCATATATATTTTCAATAAAGAAAGGAAAAATTTTTATTGCAATGGCTTATTACATAGTTTATTTTACTTGCATAGTAAAAACTAAGGAAATTTACTTTAATGAACATTTGGCATGTATTACATGTAGCATCAGAGCTACTAGGTTAGCTCTAGAACCTATGAGCTCGTCATTTTTTCTATCCAACATTCTCTAATGTTGTGAATTCTTGTGTCAGGATGGTGCATCTCAGATTAATGGCTTGAAATTCAATAATCAGAAATGAGCGTTACCTCAAGTCCAAGAAGGAAAGAGAAGCCATCGTTAGAACAATCGAGGGAACCAACTACGACAATGTCATCTAGTTGAGAGACACTGAAACATTTAGTCACGCACTTTCTCAGATCAGTGATGTGAAGATGAAGATGAAGATGGAGGCTATGTACAACAATCTACCTTCCATCTCACCAAAAAAGTTTGAGTCGTTATCACTTTCCAAGGATATGCCCTCAGAAGGAAGTGTCAATCTGACATTCATCTTTAGGGACCCTAGAGTTCTTCCATTGGTAGAAGTAATAGTAATTTGCTCAAGTAATGAGTTTGAGGGATATGTACCTCAAGATCAGCTAGATGAGAAATGGTCTCATCAACAAATGTCTATGAAAAGGGTAGACTATATTGTTGAGGAGCACCATATTGGCATTGAAGCTCATAACTATGTAGAGAAAGATAAATACATTCAGGCTACTATCTATTTTGGGATAGATATGAACAATTAAGGAATGAAAAAAGAGATAGAGATGAGCAACAATCTCGGTCTGTAGGATATACTCCATTAAGTTATGTGTCAGAGAGTGAATCTGAGGGATCCTCTCCACTCGACTATCTGAATAGTTTCTCCATGTAATCAAAGGATATTGAAATCCTTATGAAATGAATAAAAATATTTGTTTATCAAAATCGTGTGCTTAATCTTATGTGGAATTCTTTATGTGTGTACGAATTCCATTTCTAATGTTTTCCATAAGATAGTTGATAACATAATTTAGTCTAACATGGATAAAAAATTTAGGTAAAACCTGATCTTATGAAGATGGTGAGGACATGAACCAATCCTAGTGGTAGCCAAGAAGTTGGGAAAGGACCAACAAGAATTGAAGCTAGACTTGACCAAATCTTGGAAAGGTTGGACAACCTTGAACAAGAAAGGGAAAAATCTAGGGTTGAGGAAGAGATTCTTGTTAATAGGAATGAAGGTGAAAACTCTTCTCATGGACATAACGAAACCCATGATCACGAAAAAAGAAAGATCACCAACACCATCTAAGGAAAGAAATAAGAAGCCTATGGCTTTTGAACTTTCCAAGGATATGAAGAAGATCAAGTTCCACCCAAGTTTGAGGGAAGCATCAATAGGGATGAAGTTGAGGCATGACTTGTTCAAATAGAAAAGTATTTTGAAATACAAAATTACACTGAGACCGCCAAAACCGCTTGGGGTGCATAACAGTTAGCTAGAGAAGCTTCGACCTAGTGGATGAACAAAAATTTGGAACTCAATATCAACTCATGGAAGCTGACATGGGGGGAATTTGTTGAGATTTTCTGCAAGTGATGGTTTCCACAACTATACTATGACCAAAAACTCATGGATTTCCAGAGTTTGAGACAAGGAAATATGTCAATCAATGAGTATTGGGAGAAGTTTACCCGACTTATGCATTATGTTCCTATATATCACAAGGATAAGCACAATCGCATTAGGAATATATAATGGGACTTAACAACCAGATCAAAGGAGAAGTGGATATGCATGGTCCAACAACTATGGATATTGTATATGAGAAAGCAATCAAGTAGGAGCAAAATCTTAAGGCTGCCTCTAATAGGTAGGAAAATAGAGAACATAAGAAGGTTGCAGAAATTTATGACAAGCCAACTCCAAAAAAGGTGGAGGTTATGCAAAATGTACCTAAACAAGGAGAAAAAGGTAACCACAATAGTGGAAAAGAGTCAAGATGAGAGTGGAAGAGGAATGGTTCCAATCAAGGAAATACCAACAACGTTGGTGGAAACGCTAGTTGATTTGGAGAACCTACAAGGAAGAAGGTACCATTTACGGGATGCTATACTTGTGGAGGAGATCATTTTGCTAGAGATTGTCCTAGTAAGCTTTCTGGTAGTTCACTACCTACTTAGCGGGCAATGTTCCAATAGAGGATACATGCAATAGTGGATGATCACCAAGCAAAGTATCAGGCAACTCCCATTGAAACTCCAGGTATTTTGTTTGGTCTACCAATTTTAGTTCTTATTGATCTATTGGTGCAACTGAGAGTTTCATTTCAAGCCTAGAGTAGTTCAACAATTATCTAGAAAGATTGGGCACATGGCAACATCTTGGGATGTAGAGTATGCAAACCAAACAAGAGAAAAGGTGGAATAATGTTTGTTCGAGGCTAGGATAGAGCTACCTTATTTCTCTACTAAGTAAACCTTTATATTGCACCTTTAGGATCCTATGATGTTATCCCAGGTATGAATTGGTTGTGAAGACATAGGGCTAAGGTAGATTTCCATGTGAAAATCATAGAATTCCTAGATGATCTTGGTAACAATGTAAAGTTCTAAGGGATACCTAGAGAGGTGAAGATTTGTCAAATCTCAACAATGCAACTAGTGAGGGTTGACAAGAAAGGGTGCAAACTCTTTGCCATTGAGATTGAAGAACTCAAAGAAGGTCTTGATAACTTGGATTCCCAAAGCTTCCAAGAGATGGAAGACGGTGAAATAGATGACACTAGATTATCAGACATGGAAAGATATCCTATATTGAGGAAATTTTTGGATGTGTTTCTAGATGAGTTACCTAGATTACCACCAAAGAGGATATTTGATTTCTCTATAGATATAGTTCTAAGGTATGAACCTATTTCCAAGGTACCCTATAGGATGACAACAACTAAGATAATGGAGCTTAAGGAACAGTTGGATGAACTGTTTTCAAAAGGGTTGATAAGACCAAGTGTTTCTCCTTAGGGAGAACCGATTATTTTTGTGAAAAAGAAGGATGACACTTTGTGTTTGTGCATCGACTATCATATGCTTAACAAAACCACGGTGAAGAAAAAGTATTTGTTTCCATGAATTAATTATTTTTTTGATCAAATGAGAGGATCTACCATATTCTCGAAGATAGATTTGAGATCAGGATATCACTAGTTGAGAATTAGAGATGAAGATATCTCTAAGACTGCATTTAGAACCAGATATGGACACTATGAGTTCACAGTTTTACCTTTTGGGTTAACAAATGCACTTGCCACATTTATGAATCTAATGAATAGTGTATTTAGGGAATGTCTAGATAAATTTGTCTTGGTTTTTCTAGATGACATCTTGATTTATTCTAAGGATGAGGAAGATCACTGTAGACATTTAGAGATAGTATTATAGTGGTTAAGAGAATACAAGTTGTATATTAAACTATCTAAATGTACTTTCTTCCAAAGGAGAGTGCATTATCTAGGGCATGTGATCTTGGCAGATGGAATCTCCGTAGGTCCAGCCAAGATCAAGGCAGTACTTGAGTGGCATGTACCCAAGAATGTGTTTGAGGTAAGAAGTTTTATGGGTCTAGCAGGGTACTATAGAAATTTTGTTCTAGACTTCTCCAAGATTGCTTTTCCAATTAATTCTTTATAGAGGAAAGGGAATAAATTTGAGTGGACTGAGAAGTGCCAAGAAGCCTTTGATCTACTTAAAGAGAAGTTGATCACTACAACAATCTTGAAAGTACCAGATCCTGAAGGTAACTTTACGGTTATTACATATGCATGCGAGGAAGGTTTAGGAGGTGTGTTGATGCAAGATGGACAAGTGATTGCTTATGAATCTAGAAATCTGGAACCTTATGAGAAAAATTATGAATCGCATGATTTAGAGTTAGCATTTGTGGTTCATGCTTTGCAAGTGTGGAGGAACTAATTGTTAGGAAAGCCCTTTGAATTGAAAACTAACCACAATGGGTTAAAGTACCTTTTCACTCAACCTAATCTAAATGCTAGGTAGAGAATATGGTTGGAGTTAATAGACGACTATGATTTCAATATTAGCTATATAAAAGGGAAAGAGAATTGAGTTGTCGAAACCTTGATTCAAAGAGGTCATATTGCTTCAATAGTAACGATTCAAACCAACTTTAAGGGACAAGTGTTGCAAAAGTGCAAAGAGGATGAGTACTACTTGCAAGTCAAGCAAGCACTCACTAATAATCTACAAGATTCTAGGTATGAGGGTTTTCATTTTGAACCTAATGGATTACTTAGGTATAAAGGTAGGATGTATGTACCTGATGTAGTGGAGTTAAGGAATATGGTATGGAAAGAAGTACATGAAGCACCGTACTCTAGACACTTTGGAGTGACTAAAATGATGATGGATGTGAAGCTATTATACTTTTGGAAAGGGATAAAAGGAAATACTGCTAATTTTGTGGCTAGGTGTCTTGAATGTCAAAGGATGAAAGTGGAACATCATCATCCTGCAAGCTTGTTATATCCACATGTCATACAAGAGAGGAAGTGACAAGTCATAAGTATGGACTTTGTGCAAGGATTGTCTATGTCAAGAAATAAGCACAATGCCATTCTTGTGGTAGTAGATAAGCTTACCAAAGTCGCACTTTTTATACCCAAGAATCTGACTAATGGAGCACCTATCATAGCAAGAAATTTTGTGCAAGAAGTATTTAGGTTGCATGGAATTCTAGAAAATATTATCTCAGATAGGGATGCATGAGTCACTTCTAGGTTTTGGCAAACCTTGTTTTCTACACTAGGGACTCAGTTGAATATTAGCTCAGCATATCATCTAGAAACAAATGGACAAATAGAAAGGGTGAATCAGGTTTTGGAAGACCTACTGAGAATGTATTGCATGGATTAGCAATACAAGTGCGAAGACTTCTTACCCTTAGTCGAATTTTCTTATAATAATTCTAATCATTCTACGATAAAAATGGCTCCTTTCGAAGCATTATATGGTCGAAAGTGTTGAACTCCTATAAGTTGGGATAGACTTGAAGATAGAGTGACTCTTGGGCTAGAGATGTCGGTTGATATGGATGAGCAAGTTAATATTGTGAAGCAAAGGTTGGCTGAAGCTAACAATCGTCAAAAAAGTTATGTCAATGCTAAGAGAGTGCCCCAAAATTTTACTGTAGGTGACAAAGTGTTGTTGAGAGTGAAACCTCACAAGAGCTCCATAAAATTTGGAAAGTCTTCCAAGTTAGCCCCATGTTATATGTTGGAACTTTTTAAATTCTAGAGGAAGTGAATCTGGTAGCCTATTGAATAGCATTGCCACCAGCTCTTGCTAGAATGCATAATGTCTTCCATGTGTTTTACCTTAAGAGGTATGTACTCGGTAATAATCATGTGATTGATTGGACTGGTTTATAAGTATAGGACCCCAGAGTGGTAACACTCAAGCCCGTCAAGGTGCTCAAAATGTGTAAGCTTCACTTGCATAATAGGGAGGTTCTACAATGCAAAGTCCAGTGGGATCAGTATGTAGAAGACTAAGCCACCTAGGAAGATTATGCTAAGATTCAACAAAAGTTTCCTCACGTTTTAGATGCTTATGAGAATTCTTGAAACAATATGCTAATTGTTTGTTTTGTTTTATGTTGCTACATAAAATCATCGAGGACGATGATTCACAAGGGGGGGAGTATGTTACACCCCAATTGTGTAATTACTATTTACTATACTATGTAGGGTAAAATGTGAATTCAATGGATGAATAAATTGTGTGTGCACTTTGATTATCACTACTTTATGAATGAATTTCATTTCATTTAATGTTATATAAAGGAATGCATTTATGTGATTGGAAGGATATTGTATTGATATTCTAACTTTGAAGATGTATTATGTATACTACATATTTTGTGAACAGTTGATTGTTGTGTGCATGTGTCAGTGATTGTAGGTATATGTTCAATTCCTCTAGGTGGAGGGAAAGTATCACTCAGGAGAAGGTCTTGGTCGGGTAACCAATAAAGTAACCTATATGGGCTTACACACACCATAGTAGAATAATTGAGTCAGGATATTAAGTGGGAAGTTGGTAAGTCATTCTTTGTTAGTATGTTTGCTTTAGTAAGAGTCTAGTTTAATATTGAGTGCATGCATGAATAATGTTTATCAGGTTGATCTTGAGAGTTATTTCCTTATTACTATGTTTGTATTGATATGTGATACATATGAGGTATGTGTATGCATACACACATGCATGAAGATGATAGACTATATGCGCAAAGGAACACACACATGAGGGTACATAAGTAGATGGACCTGTGCACACCCATGCACAAGTTGCTTATGCGCATGGAACTATCCAATGGAACCAACGACATGCATATGTATACGTATAGACATATCGCTTGTAGTCTCTTATCAATACCATAGTAATTGTGTATGGTGGCAAATGCACATTGCCCATACGAATGTATCGATACATATATACATATGCATAAATGTACATAGAGGCATATATATATGAATGCATACACAACCAATATATTAATATAACAATGTGATTGCTATTTTGATGTATTCATTTGTATATCAATTATACATGCATGCTTTATTGACATATGATAAATATGGATATATACTAACATATACATATATACATACACACACACACACACACACACACACACACACACACACACACACATATATATATATATATATATTTGTGTGTGTTAATATATATTAGTAAGTAAATATATATGGATAAGTTACACATTTATATTTAAATTATATTTGCTTTGAGATCAACTATCTAAAGCAATTATTATCGGCTGATTTTAATGCTTTATACATTTGGCTTTGAAGTTGATTATCTTAATCAACTTGGAGGCCGATTCATTAAACAAGTTAAGGCTGAACTTTGGAATAGTAGTGACTGTATTTCTTGAGCCGCTTAATGCTCATGTTGTCGATGAGAGAAGATTTTATGATTTGCAAACTTAACACAACCATAAATTCAATATTTAAGAAGAGAATAAGTTGACTCCTTTTTAATAGGGAAACCATGGACTTGGTAAATTATATTGCCATGTTATTTAGCATCAATCAAATGATTGTATAAGCATGGAAAACATATTGATGACCTTTTCTAAACTAATTTAATGAGTGAATCGACACTTAGCATGACTTAGTCGATACTTTCACTTGATGACACACTTTGGTTATTGACTATTTCTCTGAAGGAGGAAATTGTACCATCTATGAGAGAGCATAATAATGCTTGATGCCACCTTTGAATCCTTTAACCTATAGAAGTCTACTTTTAGATGCAAATCAAATTCTATTGTATGGAGAATTGAATTAGTCTCTATTTGTTGTTTAAGCTAACTATATGCTTGAACATATTCACCACCTTTTAGCAAAATTTGATGGGTTGTTGTGCATGCAATTTGGTGTCATTATACATTCCTAATCTATAGGTTGTATGAGATCTCTGAGTTGTATAAATAGATGAGAAAGTTCTTCTATGCATATTTCTTGTGCAAAAGTCTGCATTTTGTATACATTTTTTTTTGCAGTGTTCTACCAATAACAGTGAGTGAGAGTCTTGGGTTTTAGAGTGAGATTATTATTATTTTGAGAGGAGAATTTTCTAACTTGAGAGAAAGAGGTTATTGAGTCATTGTTGAAGGATCAATACCAAGATAGTTGTTGATTTGGGAGTACTATGACTGCAGCCAGTTAGTTGGAAAGATTATCATAGGAATGAGGATATTCTTCCCTTTTTTGCATTAGTATTGAATGTTTTTCTTATGACTGCATAAATTAGTCTTTTATAGTTATTTTCATATAGGGAAAAGTATGTTTTTCTTTGTAGAAAAGAGGATACTATTTACTCTATTTGTGAAATGTTTGTAAATACTCCATGATAGGAGAGACTATTTATCATAGGTATTATTATTATACTATACATGAATAGACATGGGTAAAGGAGATTGTTTGTCATAGGTATGGTTATTATACTAGATATGGTCAAACATAGACAAGATTAAGGAACTCTCATATCTAGATAATTATTTATGCTAGATGGCTAGTAGATTACTCTTGGGATTGTAGTCCAGTGAAGGGAGAGAACTAGTGCCTTGCTTAATGAGTTGTGTTACCTTAGGTTGTGTTAAAGAGATAGGTTATCCTGGAGAGTAGCTTGCTCATGGAGAGGGATTTCCTAATCATAGATATAATGGCCTTAAGTCAAAACAATCTTTCTATAGTGTAAGTGAATGGTAGACCTTCACTCGAATTACTAAGTGAGAATATTTTGGCCAAAGTAGTGTGATTTCCCTAGGCTCCACTATCAGTTCACCGTGTCCAATTAAATGCATGAAGGGTACCTAGTGTAGGTTATAAATCCTAGTCATGTAGGGCACCACACTAAGCTCAGAGTGGTATGTCATACGAGGTTACCCAACCAATACCTTCGTCAAAGGGTAGGGCCATGTCTATCATTGATAGATGTGCGGGGGACTGCATATGAGTCTGAGGTTGGTGGAAAAGTACTTGAGTGATGCTTCTCCTCCTCAGCAGGTGACAGAGGACCAAGATTTTGAAAGGCGGATTCCTAGACCATCTATATCTTATGCTATGAAGATCGAAGAAGACATGTATGTAATATTGTACTTGCAAAATATTGTAATGGAATGGAAATCCTTATTGTAAGTTGTATAGTATCTTTGTTCATATATATTTTCAATAAAGAAAGGAATTTTTTTTATTGCAATGGCTTATTACATAGTTTATTTTACTCGCACAGTAAAAACTTAGGAAATTTACTTCAGTGAATGTTTGGCATATTACAAAATAAACATAAAGATTTGGTTGGGATTGAGTAAATATGTAAATTATATAGTGCAACATTTTAATCTAGTAGATAGTAGACCATTGAGTGTTCCTATTTTATGGGAACTAAGCTTTTAGTTGAGAAATGTCTTATGAAACCCATAGATATGGAGGATATATTTTGTTCCTTGTGTCATACTAATTTGGAGCTTAATATATGATATCATCTATACTAGAGACTAACTATTTCCCCTTCAGAAAGGTGTATAGATGTTTATATTTTTTCCTAGATGAATAATGAATGAATGAACTGAAGTATATACTAGTGTATATATAATTACTTTGAGAGGCGTTCTACAGTCACGACAGGGGTGGAAAAGACTTGAGTACATAAAAAAGAAAGGTAAATGTAACTAATGGAAGTGGATTCCTTCAATGAGTAGTGGGCAACGACTGCTATGTAACTGTCGAGAATACCATGCGTCACCCAAACGCCTACCATTAGTAATTTGAAGTTGCATTTATTTTGAGCTGAGAGGCGTTCATCGGTGGTAGATGGTATGTTGGAAGATGAAGCGACATGGTATGAAGAGTGTTTTGTTGACATCCTCCTTGCTAGCTAATATGGGGATAGTGATTCTGGCAGTTACGAGAGCATGATGAAAGTGATATTGGCAGTTATGAGAAGTGTAGTAGCATTACAACTCACCTGACCAATGGCATTAGTAACTGGAAAGAGTGGAAGAATAAATGGTTTGAGCGGTTTTGGTAAGTCGATATTTCATAATTTTGTTCGTTCATTGTTTTTGTAATTTCTCAAGCAAGTTTGATCGAGTCAGTTTTGTCAAGCTTTGCAGCATCTTCAGTCATGGCAACTTCTTCCACTCATTGATCAGAATGTCAACTCGCTTTGCAGTGTCTTCAACTTCAGACATCACATCAACAAGTTTGATATTGAAATCTTCATGTTCAAAACTTTTCTTTGAATATTTTTCTATGTTATAGTATGTTAAATGGATATCCCAGCTCGATCAGTGTATGTTTCATTTTATCATAAATAGGCAGCTGATAATTGAGCTTCAATAGATTGATTGCAATGGTGAAATGCAGGTTGTAGCCAACAAAGACATCAACATCTGAGATGCAAAAAAATAAAATTAAAACCCTGCAAAAAGTGTCAACCTTTAGATTTTAGGAAAATCTCATTGATATGTCTTTGAAATGGCAGCATCCATATGAGATAACTGAGTCATCCATTGTTTAGTTGAAGATACTGACCTCTTTCATTCGATGTAAGGCCTGTAACTATGGTAACCAACTAGCAGTCTGAGTCGCTCCATCTTAATCTTCCTATCAATGAAGGTAAAAAGTCAGTTTTTAAGCTCTTGTAGCATATGTCGATCTTTATTAGTTCCTTTGTAGTGTAAGGTGGTCGATGCTTATTTTGTAAGATTAACCAAAATTTTATGATAGATGAATGGCTCTACGTGTCAAATAAATATATCAAGTAGGTGGTTTTGATCCTTCACAAATGAAAAATGACAACTCACATAGATATGGTTTTTACCACATCAGATAGACCTCCACTACGTGGCTACAATTAAAATCAACTATCGTTCTCCTCTTTCACTTGTGTTTCATTTCTTTGATATAGATCTCATCTTTAAGATCTTAATTGTTTCTTGGAGACTAGAGACTAGGTACTAGCCTAGGTTCCTTTTACAACCAATAATAATTATCTCCCTCATTGTTTATTTAGGTAGGATAATCCATCTCAGATCGTTTGTCCATATTGGGAAGTAGAAAATATCAAATGAATTCATTCTCATCCATGCCATTAAAATAATAAAAAACTATTGTAATACATCGGGTATCCTTCCCCCTCACTCTTTTGGAGTCCAACCCAGGAAATCAGTTTATTGCTTTTTTCATTGCTTGTAAAAGACATATACAATTCGAGCCAACCATTCAAAGTCAGTAAATATATGAGTTGTCTAAGGCTGAAAGAATTAAGAGGAAATAATAAATTTTTTCCAATATTAAATATTCTTGATTTATATGGAAAAAATATGGTAGAGTAGTACAAACAATAGCCAAAATATTATTCCTATTTTTATCCATAGAGAAAAAAGAAACTCAATATCGATAGCTTATTATGTATAAATATAATCATGAAAAGAGGAGAATTTCATATTACTTGCACATTACTCTCCCATGGATCTACTCAAGAATTGATTAATTTTGCAATTTTATATGTCTTGGTCTTACATAGTTAGATTTGTTTTTCTATTTCACAAGCACTATAGTGTCATTAGGAAAATTAGACAATCTTAAGTTATCATGGTCATGAAATTATTAAAATTTATTAACATCACTATGATGAATTATGTAGCAAATCAACGAAATTATGGTGTTTATCAGTGAAGTTAAGACAAAATGGTAAGTAAATTTATATTTGATTTTTTCAATTCAAGTTAAACTATATTTTATATGATTATGTAGAATTTATTAATTTTTTTGTGGCTATGTAGGATGTTATCTATTTCAACCAACCAAACTGAAGAATTGCAAGCATTCATAAAATTAAATATATTCTTGCAACAATTAACACTTTTGAGTTTTGTGAATGATAAATCCTATTGGTATGGTTGGGGGGTCCAACTTGAGAAAGATAACTATATTAATGGGAAGATTAAAATTGAAATGGAAGCATGGACATTCTATCAGAATGTGTTTGAAGTGACAATCAAATGGAGTTAGTTAATTTAATCCTACTTTACTGGCCTGATTGTTACCCACAGGTTGTCCTTTGTTGTACATACAACTCAAAGATTTATGGTTGACCATTTATTGACATTGTGGATGACAATATCATTGAACATGTGACATAAACATTACTTACAAATAGGTTGATTATGGATTATAGTGAAGTATTCATTCAAAATTATGGAATAGAGAAATCAAAAAGATTTCAAAGGACAAGGGCAAGGACATTGAAGAAGACTTCAAAGACTTTTTGAGAGTATATAAATTTTACATCTTCAAAATTTTGGAATTTTGTAATAAGTATTATTTTAATAGTTAATTATGATTTTGGAATTTTGTAATAATTATTATTTTAATAGTTAATTTTGATTATTTATTATTAATGTATGATTTTATTTTGTTGTTAATTTGTATTGTATATTATTTCATTGAGTAAGGATAGGGAAAATATTGTATCAAATCATTGAAAGACAATAAAATTATATAAAATTAATTTGTGTATGATTTTTTATTGTTAGTTTGTATTTGTAATATTATTATATTGTGTTAATAGATATAAGATATTCTATTTAAACATGAAACAATTTAAGGATCAAACAAAATCAAAGAGATTTGATCAAATAAAATTATCAAAATGAAAGATATTTGAACTAACAAAAAAATCAAAATGACAGAGATTTGATGAAACAAAAAAACAAAATCAAAGAGATTTCATGAAACAAAATAATCAAAACAAAGAGATTTGATGAGAAAAAGAAATCAAAGATAAATCAAAGAGATTTGTTCAAACAAAAAAATCAAAATTAAAGGGATTTGATGAGAAAAAGAAATAAAAGATAAATCATAGAAGATAGAAAAATATTGAGAATAATAAAAAGATACAAATTGAAGAAATCAATACAATCAGTACAAATAAGTGTGTTGATTAAGACACTAATTTGGAATGAGAGATGTCCATTAAAACTTAAAAAGTGTAAAATTTTGGGGTTAAATATAGGGTCAAAATTAAGGTCAAGGTTAGGGTTAGAGATAGAACTAGGATTATGGTTGGGGTTTGCATTACAATTAAGTAAACCTGCTTAGGGTTAGGCTTAGAGATAAGGTCAAGTTTAGGGTTAAGGTTAGGGATAGATAAATAATTATGATTAAGGTTAGCATTAGGGTTGGGGTTACAGTTAGGATTAGGATTAAGGTTAGAGATATACATTACAATTAGAGATATTGTTACGATTATAGAATTAGGATTAGAGTTAGGGTTTGCATTAGGATTAGGGTTAAGCTTATGGTTACGTTTAGAGATAGGGTGTAATTATGGTTAGGGTTAGGGTTAGATAAATAATTAAGAACATGGTTAAGATTAGGGTTAGAGATGAAATTAGGATTAGAGTTAGGGTTAGAGATAGGGTTAGGGTTACCTAGGTTAGGGTTAGGATTAGAGATAGCATTATGATTATGGTTAGGGTTAGGATTAGAGATAGAATTAGGATTAGGGTTAAGGTTAGAGATAGAATTATGATTAAGATTCATGTTAGCATTAGAGTTATGGTTATGGTTAGAGATAGTGTTACGATTAGGGTTAGGGTTAGTGATAAAATTAGGATTAGAGTTAGAGTTTGTATTAGGATCTTAGGGCTAAGCTTAGGGTTGGGGTTAGAGATAGGTACAATTAAGGTTAGGGTTAGGGTTAGGGTTAGGGTTAAAGATAGTGTTAGAATTAGGGTTAGGGTTGGAGATGGTGTTAGGATTAGGATTAGAATTAGGTTTAGGTAACTAGAGATATAATTAGGATAAGTGTTGGGATTTATGTTAAGAATAGGGTTAAGATCAAGAATAGAGTTATGATTAGTGTTAGGGTTAGAAATAGGGTTACAATTAGTGTTAGGGTTAGGGTTAGGATTAGGATTGAGTGTAGGGTTAGGTTTAGGGTTAGGGTCAAGGTTAGAGATAATTAGGAATCAAATTAGGATTAGGGGTAGAAATATAATTAAGATTAGGGTTGGGTCAAGGTTAGTGTAAGGATCAAGGTTAGGGATATGGTTATGATTAGAGATAGGGTCAAGATTAGGGTTAGAAATAAAGTTAAGATTAGGGTTAGGGTTTGATAGGATTAGGTTTATACTTAGGATTAGGGATGGGGTTTGCAATAGGAGTAGGGTTACCTACATAGGGTTAAGGTTGTGGCTAGAGAAAATTATGATTAGGGTTAGAATTAGGGTTGGGGTTGGTGTTAGCATTAGCTTGGTTAGGATTAGAGACAAGAATAGATTTAGAGATAGTGTTAGGATTAGGGTTAGGGTTAGAGATATAATTAGGATTAGAGTTGGGGTTTGTGTTAGGATTAGGGTTAAGCTTCAGGTTAGGGTTTGCAATAGGTTTACAATTATGGTTATGGTTAGGGTTAGAGATACAATTAGGAACATGTTCAAGGTTTAGAGATGGAATTAGGTTTAGGGTTGAGGTTAGTATTAGGATTAGGCTTACCATTATTGTTAGGGTTAGAGATAGGGTTTGTATTAGGATTAGGGTTAGAGATAGAATTAGGATAAGGGGTAGGGTTTGAGTTAGGTTCATGATTAGAATTAGGGTTAAGATTAGGGATGGGGTTATAAGATAAAGTTTGGGGTTAGGGTTAGGGTTAGGGTTAGGGTTAAAATTCAACTAAGATTACAATTAGGATTATAATTAAGATAATGGTTAAGATTTAATTAAGATTTAATCAAGGTTACAATTAGGGTTTAAATTCAATTAAGGTTACAATTCAATTAAGGTTAGGATATTATTTGATTATAGTAAGGGTTAAAGTTAGGTTAGAGTTGGGGTTCAATTAGGGTTAGGGTTAGAGTTCTATTTGATTTTGGGTTGGAATTAAACCCTAAACCTAACCCTAATTCCAAAACTAATACTAATTCTAATTGTAACCCTAACCCTAACCCTAACCCTAACACTCATAATAATTCTAATTCAAACCCTAACTCTAATTCTATCTATAAACCTAACCCTAACCCTAATTCTAAAACTAACACTAATTCTAAATATAACCCTAACATCATCTTTAAGTCACCCTAATTCTATAACTAACACTAATTATAATTGCAACCCTAACCCTAACCCTAATTCTTTAAAGCTTGGGTAAAGGTTAGGGTTACAATTAGGGTTGGGATTAGGGTTATGACTCAACGAGGGTTACCATTAGGCTTCAATTAGGATTAGGATTAAAAATAGGGTTAGGTTTATTGTTAGGTTAGAGTACAAGGGTTCAAATAGGGTTAGATTTTAATTAGGGTTAGGGTAAGTCTCAATTAGGGTTAGTGTTAGATTTAGAATTATGAGTAAAGTTAGAATTATGGTTAGGGCTATAACTATAATTAAGGCTATAGTTAGGGTTAGGGTAAAATTAGGGTTGAAATTTACTAGGTTAGGGTTAGGCTTACGAATCAAGTTCAATTAGGGTTAGAATTTAATAGGTTTAGAGTTAAGGTCAGGGTTAGGGTTCTAAGATAAATCCTAGGTTTGGTGTTGGAGTAAGGGTTAGGGTTAGGGTTGGGAATTAGTTAGTGCTAGGGTTAGTATTCAATTAGGGTTCTAGGGTTAAGGTTCAATTGATGTTTAACTAGCATATATATCTTAAATTTAACTAGCATATATATGTTTAATTATGGTTAGAGTTGCAGGATAAAGTTTGCGGCTAGGGTTAACGTTAGGGTTAGAATTCAACTATGATTAGGGTTAGGGTTACAATTAAGATCAAGGTTAAGATTTTATTAAAATTTAATTAGGGTTACGATTGGGGTTTAAATTCAATTATAATTAGGGTTCAACTAGGTTTAGGATTATGATTTGATTATATTAAGGGTTAAAGTTAGGTTAGAGTTGGGATTTAATTGGGGTTAGGGTTAGGGTTTTATTACGTTTGAGGTTGGAATTAAACACTAACCCTAACCCTAATTCTAAAACTAGCACTAATTCTAATTGTAACCTTACCCTCAACCCTAACCGTAACACTCACAATAATTCTAATTCAAACCTTAACTCTAATTCTATCTCTAAACCTAACACTAACCCTAATTCTAAAAATAACACTAATTATAATTCTAATTCTAATCCTAACATTATTATTAACCCACCCTAATTCTATAACTAACACTAATTATAACTCTAATTCTAACCCTACCCCTATCCCTAACCCTAATCTTACTACTATCTCTAACCCAACCCTAATCTTAATTTTATCTCTAACCCTAACCCTAACCCTAACCCTAACCCTAATCTTACTACTAACACTATCACAACCCTAATCCTAATTTTATCTCTAACCCTAACCCTATTCCTATCCCTAATTGCAACTTTAACCCTATTCATAATTTCAACCCTAATCCTAATCCTAACCATAACCGTAACCATAACCATAACCCTAACCCTTTCCCTATCCCTAATTTTAACCCCAACCCTAATCTCTAACCCTAAATATAACCCTAATCCTTACCCTCACCCTATTTCTAAGCCTAACCCATTTTATACATGCTAACCCCAACCCTAACCCTATCGCTCATCTTAAACACAATCCTACACTTGGCCCTAACCCTATTGCCCCATCCCAAACATATTTTTAAACTTAACCCCTTTTATAAATGCTAACCATAACCCTAACCCTAAACATAATCCTAACCCTAATACTAACTCCAACCTTGATACCACTTATATCTCTAAACCCAACCCTAACCCTATTCTCAATAATAAAATTAATCCCAACCCTAGTAAAAGTTTGAACCTAACCATGTTTGACTCCTAACTATAACTTATATTAATTTTTTTATATTAAATATACTAAAATATTATTATTTATCTAATAATATAATAAAATAATATAGTATAATTATATATTAATTCATGTTATGTGTTGCGTCGCGACTGCTACTAGCATATATATCTTAAATTTAAGATATATAAAATATGCTGAGGTATATCGAGGCGTTTAATTTTTTAATTTAATTTACATCTATATTAAAGTTGAATGATGAAAAATGAAATGCCTCGATATATCTCAGCATAATTTATATATCTTAAATTTAAGATATATATGCTAGTTTATAATGAATCATCTTGTGGATAACAAAAGTCACTAGGAAATTCAACCATTTCCTTAAGAAGTGGAACACTTTCCTTGATTAGTTTCTCATCCCCCATCAATTGTGGAGTGTAACCAATTGTTGACATGTCAATAACGAGCTATTGTGTGAATTTGTGTGTTTTATTTTCCTCTTGGATGAAAATTAGTTAGCATGCTAATAGTGATATTTAAATATTGTAGAATGACAGTTACCATGATGTAGTGAGCACATGTTGGAATTAGATGATGTAGTTTTTCTAAGAGTATTAGACCTTGACAAAGCTTCAATAGAAATTGCAAGTTAATTGGTTGAGGCATGTTTTCTAGAGAATCTTTGAGGTACTCTTATGTACTATAGACCCAAGAAGTAGCCCCATAGTTTTTACAAGCCATGAGAATGGCTTGGGTGTTATCATAGTTACTAACTTATTTCATGATTACTCAAGGATCATTAATGGAATCCAATAATGGGCATTTATAAAATTGATATCAACCACCCATAAAGGGCATGGGACTAAAATAAATCTAGATTTAATGAAATGTTGGTTATCAAACTATTTCTCTTACATTATTTCATTTCACATGGAACGTCTTACCACTATGCTTACATGATAGTGCTTAAAAATAATTATTATTATTTTGAGCTTCCACATGATAATGCATTCTAAAACATTCATTTCTTTTATTTTTACATAAACATGTCATACATGGCATCATTATAATTGTACTTATATGATCATATAGGTTACACAATACTAGTTGATCTTACATGATGATATTTGGAACATGGTCATCTTAATTACACTAATGATTTTTTTTCCCACATAGATGGTAATTGTTGGTCATGTAAATACATGTTCAACATTGATTATACCATATAATTCACATCTCATGCTTATTACATGTTATAAAAAGGTATATATTACATATATTTTCCACTCATTTCAAATAGACAAGTCACAACATTGTTATGCACTCAATTTAAGGGGGGAATAAAATCTCCATCATTTTCTAATTATACATAATATTATGCTTGTATACATCATTGGAGCCAACTTGGTCATAGCTCCATGTTTTCCTTATGCATCATATGGTTGGATTCTCATGTTTACATGGTTTATTTCTTTTGCACATTATGGGGTCTAATTTGGTCATATGCACTCAATTTAAGGGGGGAATATAATCTCCATCATTTTCCAATTATACATAATGATATGCTTGTATACATCATTGGAGCCAACTTGGTCATAGCTCCATGTTTTCGTTATGCATCATATGATTGGATTCTCATGTTTACATGGTTTATTTCTTTTGCACATTATGGGGTCTAATTTGGTCATAAAACTAACTAATCATAGTTTTATGTATTCATGCTTGCACATGTTATAGAGGCCAAACTAGTCACAATTCTATAAGTCACCCATATGTAAAAGATGGTTCCTCTTTGCACCCCAAGCAATATATATGCTTTGTTATACAACACTTTGAGTATTGTTAGAAGTTGATTATTGTAGTGTTGGAGTTGAATTATTTGGGACACAAACTAACCCTAATCTTGAAACTATCATCTAAAATTTGTAGCTTTACCAATTGTTGTAGAGATCATTTAATCCCAAAGGGCTTTTGTTTGCTTGAAACAAGGTACATACAAAACCTTATTTGTGGACTATGTTGCATGACACAACCTAATCCACTCAACTCAAATATGGAATGTTTAGCCCCCTAGTCAATGTTTCACATATTTTGATCATTACATATTGGTTTGCACACCAAATACCTCAAGTTGAATCATTGGGGTCATATATTTATATAAACAATGTTATACCATTAGTTCATCAAAATATCAACAAAACATTTAACTAGAAAGAATTATAGAGCATTACGTTGAAGTTACTAGGTGTGTATACAAATATTGTTTAACAACGTAAGAGGTTTAACTACTAACAAGGTAGTCCACAGTCTTCCCCTAGTGAATAATAGACCCCCGATAATTTTCAACACAACCCTCCATCTAAAAATAATTATGAAAGATAGTAGTGGAGTGTAGGTCACATCAACAATAAATAGATTTATCATAAGAGGACAAGATTGCATGGAAGGAAATTAGTTCTTGACTAGGCTGCATAGATTGACCTTGTTTTGTGTTGGTTTAGAAGCAAACATAATTCATCATAAATTACAAATCTTGAATCCATTCTTAGGTTTTAGATCTAATCATTGATTACAATAAAATAAAATATTATCTCACATCAATATATGATAATAAAAAAACTAAATACCTTGCATTTCTTATTATTACATTTCAAACTCAACTCATATTTAATTTAGACCCAATAGTTATTCATTATTTAATCCTTTAATTAAATCCATATTTATATAAATAATTTTTTTATTTTCTCCATTGAAAAATGGTGAAAAAAAGAAATAATTGATCAAAGGGCAATACTTTTAGATGTGTGGAACATTAAAAGAAGGTACACTGACACAAAGAAAAAGTGTTGTATTATTTTTATTTTAATATAAAATAAAGTAAGTACTATTTTTATTATTATTTAATATAGAGTAAAGTAAAAATATTCATAAAAAGAAGGTTCACACATTTTCGCACTTTCTATTTCAAGGAGTTTGAATTAAAAAATGACGGTGGTTTTAGCAGGCTTGTAACCAATGGTCAGGATTCTTTCTTAAAATTAGGTTAGTGCGCGCTGCTGTTGGATGAGCATCCCCGGCCGTAGAGAAAAATGACTTATGTTGATAGCCAAAGCCCTTTTTCAAGAACATCGAAATCACACGGTCGAACTGTCGAACCCTGTTTGAAGGGTTTGAAGGGTTTTGAATTTAACGGGCATTTCATCATGCAAAGAAGAGCAAAGAGTGTGAAGTGGAAAAGAGCACAGAGAGTGTAGAATAGAAGGAATCCACCAAATCTGGACTTGTTTGAGTGTGAAGAGGAAAAGAGCACAGAGAGTGTGTAGAAGGAATCCACCAAATCTGGACTTGCTTCTGTTTTCATTGCCAGAGAGGAATGCATTGAAAAGCGGAGTTTGCATAATATCTCCAACGCAAATTTCCAAAATAAGTTTCCTCCCGTGTCACTTCTGGTTCTTTGGATGCACCATAAATTCATAATATAAGTAGAAACAAGAAGCAGTGAAACTGTAATTGTAAGTGCAAGCAATAGATATATAAAAGTAGCATACTAGTGTACCCTTGTAATCCCATGAATCCTTTGGGTGGGGGAGGCAAGTGCTACGAACTAGGGTTTAGAAAGGAGACGAGAGTATATTTAGAGAGAAATGAAGGTCAGAATTCTTTTTTAAGATAGGGCTAGCGTGCGCTGCAGTTGGATGAGCATCCCCGGCCCGTGAGAAAAATGACTTAATGTTGACAGTCAGAGCCCTATTTGAAGGACTTGCCTGTGTGATTTGCTGCAGTTGTCGGCGCAGCCTTCTATTCTCTATTCAATCTCTTCTCAGGCAGCTCCATTCCTAAAAAGGTAAGCAACATTGTTTTCATATTTCTTTGGAAAATAATTTATTTGTAAAGATTTTATCGTCTTGGAGGCAATTGCCTGTGTGTTGTTTAGTTCGTCTTGACACATCAAAGGAAAGTCCTTCAAAAAGGGCTTGACTGTGTGATTTTGATAATGATTTTGATGTTGACAATTAGAGTTCTCTTTGAAGGACTTTCCTGTGTAATTTTTATGTTGACTGTCAGAACTCTATTTGAAGGACTTTCACAAACAGGGCTTGACTGTGTGATTTTGATAATGATTCTGATGTTGACAATTAGAGTTCTCTATGAAGGACTTTCCTGTGTAACTTTTATGTTTGCAGTCAGAATTCTGTTCGAAGGATTTTTTAAATTGAAAGTCTTTCAAATAGAATTCAACTGTGTGATTTTGATGATGATTTTGGTGTGGACAGTCAGAATCCTATTTGAAGGACTTTACTGTGTGATTTTTATGTTGACAGCCAAAAGTGCTGTTTGAAGGACTTTTCAAATGGAAAGCCTTTCAAACAGGGCTCGACTGTGTGAGTTTGATGTTGACAATCAGAGTCCTGTTTGAGGGACTTTCCTGTGTGATTTTTATGTTAGACAGTCAGAGGACTTTACAAATGGACAGCAGTTAACAATCAAAACCCTGTTTGAGGGACTTTTCTATATGATTTTTATGTTGACAGTAGAGTCTATTTGAAAAATCTAATTTGATTTTGACAATCAGAGCCCTGTTTGATGGACTTTCCTGTGTGGTTTTTACTCATATTTATCATATGAATTCATGGTGCAGGCAACGAGAATCTCACACTCTTGCTCTTCTTTACATGATGAAACGTTTGTACTTCGGAAACCAAAACGAAAGCTCCTTTTCGCCGTTTCGGTTTTCATACTTGTTTATTTCTTTACCATGGGGATCTTTCCATTTTCACCCTGCTGAAAATCTTATCTTTACGTTCTTCTGGTTTCTGTACATTACAGCTAAGTTCCGGTAATCTATGCAATTTTAACTGTGTTTAACATATTTTATTTGGCATGTAGAATAAAAATCGCAGCTGAGCACTCTTTGTGCGTTTTGATGTGTTTTTGGTTTTTTTTAGTGAAATAAGCTGAAAGCAGATTACAAAAAGAATGGAGGACAGTCCAAAAGGAGGACTGTACAAGAAAGAAAGGAGACTCAGCATTTTACAAGGCAGAGCAGCAAATAACAACTTTTGCAATATCAATAACCAGCTGAATCCTGTCGAACAGCAACTCATAAGGCAACTTACAATGAGAACCAACAGTCATAATCCACACAACAGTAAACAAGCTGGGTAAAGGCATCCAGCTAAGCATGCAGGAACACAAAGAGAACAATACCATAAGATATTACACTTTAAACTTGAAGAAAGCTTGAATCAGTCTGGCACTGTGGAGACCCTCTTTATGAAGCTGTAGAAACTGATGTTTAATCATCTCTAGGTGCTTACAGATATCCTTATCTTTGTGTCTCCATCTCTGCTATGAACATAGAAACGATGAATTGCAATAAGATGTCAGAGTAAAACTTTAAAATGTCTACTTCTTGAGGCAAAATGTGATGAGAAAACATAGCTAAACATCAACTTTTTCATAAATGCAGCAAAATACATTGCCTCATAGAGTCGGCAACAATATTTCTATGAAGTCTAATACCAAGAATCGCTTCTTTCCAATGTAAAATATGTTCAAACACAGCAAGGAAATGACTAAACATAATATTCCACTTCATTTTAGTTCTAACGCAGTCCCAAAAAATATGTTTTATGTTTTCCTTGCATTAGCAAAACTTGCATCTTAAAATGCTTTAATCTGTCCCCTACAGGGAACTTGTTATGTAAAATTTTTCATGCCACAATCTGAGCATTAACATTGGCCTGAGACTTCCAAATCTAAGCATTAAGACTTCTCCATTTTATTTTATTTTGGGAAACAACAGCACCATTTTTTATTAAGTCTGGAATTCAACTTCATGTGCGGAAGAAGCTTCAAGTAAATCCTCTTCAAAGGGAACCATATGAAGGGATGTTGATCAAGCCACACCCAGTCTTTGAAGAAATTGCAATGTAAAGATGTGCAGATTTCTATTAACAGAACCAATGATTTCACAAAGATTAAAAAACTCTTAAACCTGTCATTTAGATTAAAGGCATTTTTGATATGTAGCCAACTATCCCAATCAAGGGAATCAAAATCCCATATGTCACTAAACTGTCTGACACTTTTTTTTTTAATAGATAAAGGGCTGGTTTAGGAAAGGCTACAGCAAGAACCCGTCCATGATATAGAACTATGTTTTTGGTTTTAGAAGTTGTTTTGATTGGTGAAAATTTTGGGTCATATGTGTTAAAAAGAAATCACTTCTTTTTTTCATATATTTAAAAAAGTTATTTGAATCATAAAATTATTAGCTGATAGGCTACATATAGTGTGTGATTCAAGTCTAAAACAAGTTTCACTCCTGCAAACCGGAAAACAAGTTTTAGTTGTTGTTTAATGGTAAACCAGCTGTTGTTTAATTGTAAAAACTTCCAAAATATCAGGTAAAAGCCTCCAAAATCTCACTTATCACATGAACACTAAATATTGTTTTGACAACTAGTTGGCAACATTATATTTCCATTTTTATTTTTTTTTGTATTTTTGTCAATTTGATGACAACTTTTGTCATTCATTTACATTGCTTTAGTGTTTTTTGTCAATTTGATGACAACTTTCTTTTTTCATTTGCATTGCTTTTTGTTTTAAATTTGTATATTTCATAATCAAATAATACTTAAACTTCTTTAAGGAAAAAATCTAGAATTGTTTAAGTTTATATCATTCCATTATTTAGCTTGGTATAAATTGTTGCAAATAGTTATTTTAAGAAAAGATATTGAGTTTATATGTGTTTTCTTCTACCTTAAAAATCTAAAATCTGTTCTAAGAAGGAATTTTAGCATATGAAAATTATTAAATTATTGTTTTATAGTGAAATTTTTTATAAACAAAAATATTATTGAACGTATCATATTTTTACATAGGTTTTTTTAATGTTTTAAAAAAATATAATAATAAGTAATTATGAGAGTTATCTTTTCACACAAAAGTAATTTTGGAACCCATTTCGTCCATGGTACCATAAAATTAAAAAAAAAGGTTCATAATCTATATATTTTAGATAATGTCTTTTTATGCATCTCTCTATTATTACATGATTTGCTAAGTTTTTAATTTTGAATTGTTAAAAGTATTTGTTATTTTGTTAGTAATGAAAATTAGATAATTAATAGTTTTAACATTAAAAGATATAATATTATAATAAGAAAGAAATAATTGGATATGATATCTAATATACTTAGAATTATATTGAACGTGATTCAATTGTTGGGTACTTTTTCCTACAACCACTTGTCTTTCTTTCTAATTGTGAGGAAATAAAATTTCTTCCTACATTGATCTAAATCTAAATGGTCAACTAATGAATAACAATTAGGACCTAAATTAAATATGATTTTAGATTTAAATATAAATGATAAGAAACATGAAAGGTGAATGTGAGACAACTTGCTATTTTGTTCAAGTCAACAATCAAATCTAAAATCCTAAGATTGGATTTGGGGTTCATAATCTACGATGATTTATATATGCTTCTAAACTTTAACATAGTATCAATCTAATCCATATGATAGTTTGAGACTAATTTGCTTACATGCAATCTATCTACATTTAATGGATCTATCTAATGTTGATGTGACATATGCTATACTTTTATCTTTTGTACCTATTTTTTGATGGAGGGTTTGTTGAATACACTTGGATATTGAGAGGGAGAGGGTGGGGTTGGAAGGTGAATTAATATCTACAAAACTTAAACACTTCAGCAATATGCAAAAACAATCTATTTACAAGTTCAAAAACCCTTAACCAAATTTGTAACACTTATTCAAATCAAACGCAATGAAAGATATGACAATAAACACACATGCACAAGATAACATCAGATTTACGTGGAAAACCTAAGAAGGGAAAAACTCACAATATAGAAGCTCACTGTTTACATAAATACAATTTTAAGGCTCATTGGCAATGGACTTGTAGGCTAAGGCGCACAACCTTAGGCAAAATAAAAGGGACTTGTAGTATTGAAGTGCACAACCCCAAGGCAAGATACAAATTACAAGGACTTGATGAGATTCACTATCTCAAAGCAAGATAGATGAAGAAGATGAAATTACAACATTTGTCAACAATACACTTTGTTGATTGAGACGTTAAAGCTCGTCACTCTTTTCTTTTCACAACTCACTATTTCAATTCATCTTCGCACATCTCCACTCCCTCACTCTTATCTTGCAACTGAAACGTTCTTGCATTTATATCCTTCGCAATATCTCAAAACATCAATGAGGTTAGCTAGAAAGAATACAAATAGTGATTTCAACAAGTCGGCCACAAAAACATTATGCAGTTGTATCTAGAAGATAGTGAGGACCAAAATCAATCTTATTACATCTTCCAATGTGATCTCAATCAACACACGCTGGCGCACATCAACCCAAGTCGACAACAAGGAAATGTGTAACATATAACCAGTTGGCCCAAAAACACACTTCCAGTTGAATTTGCTCAATGCAGTTCTCAACAAGATAGGTCATGACCCAAATACATCTTAACACAACTTCATATGTTGGCGTAGACCCCCAAACACACGGTGCAAGCAAGATGACAAGCCTTGTCGACAAGATATTCACAAATTTCTCAGAAAAACCAACTCAACACAATATGTAGCACCAAAGAGATCAACCATTGATTGTGAAACATAGAGAGATGTTCCATGAACATCCAAAACACTTCCAGACACTTCTTTCACATTGTCATGCCATGAACATCCACCACAATCCAAACAAAAACATAATACTTCATACCAGAAACACATAAGTGTTGCAAGTATGAGCAATTTGTGTCGTCATTGATGTCAACAAGTCTATAAGGAAGTTGTTGGAAGTCAACCTCTAGTGTTGCTTTGATAAACTTTTGCCTATGGATGTTGTTTGGTTAATTTGTGTTGCAGTTAGTTTAGTGATGGTGGGGAAGTGTTAAAGATGATGAGAATGTCTTTGGTGTTTGGTTTCCAAGTGTTTTTGAGAAAATTTGAATAATAGAGGAAATAGTGTAGTTGAGAGGTGTTTTGGCATGCAAAGTGGTGGTTTAGTTTTGCTCCGCATTCTTCTGTGTTGAAGATATGCTTGTGTGGTTCAGATATGTTGATCAAAGGTGTTCATAGGTATTATATCCAAAGTTTCTTGGTCTGGATCGTTGTGCAGAGAAAGTTGTGTGAACTGTGTATTGTAGTGGTGTTTGGGAGAATGGTTTTGCTCCGCATTTTTCTGTAATTTGGTTTTTGGCCTTGTGGATATGGAAGTATGCTTATATTGCTAGTATATATATATATATCTCATATATGAGTTGTTTGTGTTTTGGTGCTCTGCAAGGTTGGATTCAAGGGTTGCAGTGTGTGGAAGGTTAACTAGTTGCACAAGATGAGTATGTTCTTTAGGTGAAAGTTGTTGCGAAGGAATTTGTTGGATTTCAAGGTGGTTTTGGAATATTCTAGAGTGTGTTAAAAGTGTTGTGTGTGGTCTATGAGTCATCTTTTCATCAAAGGAAGCAAGTACTTAATGTCTTAATCGTGTTAATGTAGGTTTGACCGACCTTGGGTGTTTACACTAATTATGAATATGCTTATGTGTTTGTGAAAACATGAAGTAGCGTATATGAGTGTATTTGGGTCCAAATTAAGTTGTATTGTGGTATGCCTTCATTCCTTTCCATAGTGGGAATGTTTTGGTGCTGACCTAATTTGAGTTTGCACGGTTGAGGTGCATAGCCGACCCTGGAGAATGTTTTCAAGGTTGAAGATGGTATAAATAAGTGTTGATTTGATGGAGAATTAAGTGTGTGAAGTGTGTGTGATGTGAGATGTAATGTGAAGTGTGAATTTGTGAAGTGTAGTGCGAACTTTAATGTGTTAGGCTACTCGAATTAGTGAGTAGGTGTGTACAATCTTCAAAGAGGTTGTGAATGTAATAGTGATACTGTGGTGGATCTTTCTATTGCTTTGAAATGGATTTCTCATTGTAACAATCTTCTTTCTTCTTCTTTCCAATCTGGTAGTGAGTCTTTGGTAGTGAGTCCTTTTCTTTTGGGCAATGAGCCCTCCGATAGTGAGCCTATTGTATTTTGTGTTGCAATTACTTTAAATTGTGAGCTAATCCCCACCATGGTTTTTCTCTTCTTAGATTTTCCACGTAAATATGATGTTCTATTGTGCATGGTGTTGATGTGTTTCAGTTTTTGTTATTTGCTTTCATGCTAAATCATTCTAACAAATTAAAGGCTAATGAATTGAGGGTTTTGATGTTTTAATGTACAACTAATTCACCCCCCACACCCTCTCAGTTGTCTTATGCATACAACAAGAAGATATCGCCAAGAGATATAACATTAATAAACCAACTTGTGGATCACTTCATTACATGAAAACTGAACTAAGACATTGCACAAGCATTGAGTGCACATTCATCAAGCCGTAGGAGCAGAAACATCAATGTGGAGAAATGTGGAGCATTTTCCAGACTGGTCCAAACAACCAACAAAATTGCCAACATACTGCAAATAACATAAACTTCCTCGACAACTTTGATGGCCTAAAATTATAGGACTGCAACATCCACAAAACACAAACACTGAATCCCAAACCGTAAGACCATATCTTCAACAACAAAGGAATGTAGAGCATTCTCCCAAACAATCTTCAAAGCACTTCTTGAAATATAAACTTTCACCAACTTGCAGAGACCAGAACTTCCTTGCAACAACACATACTTCCTTAGGGACAATAGAAGAGAGCATACAACATACTGGAGACCATCAACATTATCTCTCCACTATCAACACTACTTCTAATCCTTATTTTAATATACCATCTTGATAACAAACAAGACATGACATCCAAGTATGAATTTATCATCATAAAGTATCAACAACATACAACTATGAGCACTAATGATAGCAGCATCAATGACAATCAATCTCATAGACATATGCAACAACCTTCCCTAAAGTTGACAACCAATGCCAACAATCAAACTCACCAAGTGTTGTCATTGCAACAATCTCCTCAAGTGTTGACATCAATGATAACCAATGCCAATAGGGTTATGCCAAAAAGCATAGGGGGTCTACTTCTCACTAGAGGAACACTATGGAAGTCTTTACTAGGAGTTAAACCCCTTAGGTTGTTTACCAATAATCATAGGCATACCAAGTAATCTTGACAAAATACTTTGACTATATTTATGTAAATAATTTGTTATACTTTCTAATTAAATGTTTTGTTGATATTTTGATGACAACTAATGACTTGGTACTATTTATATAATCACATGATCTTAGTTATTGAACTCAAGGTATTTGGTGTGCAAACTACTTATGGTAAAATCTCTAAAACTTGATTAAGGATAGAGATTCCAAATTTAAATTGAGTGGATTAGGTTGTGTTATATGTCATAGTCCACAAATAAGGTTGTGCTAATAGCCTAGTCCAAGCTAACAAAATTCATATGGGATTAGAATGATTACATCTATACTGATGGATAAAGAAAAAAATAGATGATAGGTTCAATATTCGGGTTAGTTTTATGCCAAATAAATCACTTTTAGCACTACAACAATTTATTTATATAGAAGTACTCAAAGAGGTGTAAAACAAAGTTTTTGGTCCTTACATTTTTCCCTCACTTTCGTGTGCATGTACACAAATCAAGCATGTTAAAGTAAAATATGCAGTAAATGAAACAACAAGAAGACCTAAGATACAACATTTCAACAACACCTAATAATTCTCTGTGTTCTTGCAAAGTGGCATCCTCCATACTTGCACACAAAAAGCCATTAATTGTACTTGTAAAACAATGATAGTGGACCACAAACATATAATCATTAGAAATTATATTTTCACTAAGAATTAAAGAAAATAGTGTGCAAAGTAAGGTGTAGTGTATTCCAAATGTCTATGATAGTATGGGGTTGTGATCAAGTTAGAACCCCAAAGTATATGCATAACATGAGGTATAAAGAGAAACCATCTTACAATACATATTGGTCAATTGTGAAATTGTGACCAAATTGGCCCCTATGACATGTACACGCATGAATCCATGTAATCTAAGATGAAATGGATTTATGACCATGTTACCCCCATGATGCATGCAAGTGTAAACCATACAAATATGAGAATGCATTCATGATGGATAACATGAGGTATAAAGAGAAACCATCTTACAATACATATTGGGCAATTGTGAAATTGTGACCAAATTGGCCCCTATGACACGTACACGCATGAATCCATGTAATTTAAGATGAAATGGATTTATGACCATGTTACCCCCATGATGCATGCAAGTGTAAACCATACAAATATGAGAATGCATTCATGATGGATAAGGAAATCATGGAGTTATGATCAAGTTGGTCTCCAATCATGGAGTTGTGATCAAGTTGGTCTCCATGACATAGACAAGCATATTTTTTTTTGCTACATAAGAGAGGTGTATTTTATATTGATATTAAAAAAAAAACATTTTTTTGGTTGCATTTCTGCAAAGACTGATATCCACCCATACCTTACCTATTTTTGTTCAGCCTGCCACAAGCTATGCAAAGCCCAAGCCAAGACCATATCCCTACATTACTTCCATTAGCCACTATATCCCGAGACCCCATAGCATTCTAAGTAGCTTGCAGAGGCTATGCAAAGCCTTGCCCCAAGCTGAAACTATACCCACGAAAACATCAAAACTGCCACGCAGGGCAAATATTTTCCTGCTAGCATCTGCATTAAAATTATCATTACAAAACCCAAAAATTGCCAATGCCCAAAAACCCTATTCGATACTATTCCTTTGAAATTTCATGCAAGTACCTAATAAAGTCACCTATCCATATGAAATCCTGAACCGGCTCCATGTGAAGCATTTTCTTGAGGAAATTGACACCCTCTCTGAGACAAGCCCATATCTTGCAGTCTCGGAATGCCAATCCCCAATTGAGCATCCCTTATAATATCTTCGACGCCCCCCAACAAGTCTGGTTTAACCATCTTTCTCACAATCAACAGAATTTGAACCTTCGACAGTTGAAAATCCAACAAAGCATCCACAAACCGCAAAGAGATGTTCATGTTTACTCGATAACGCTCCTTTGCCTCCAAGAATTCACGGCCCAACACTAATTTAATCGCACTAAGAGACAAGAAATCATTTTCCAAAAAGACTGTCTTGAGCCTATGCTCTGTTACCTACCCCAAAAGGCCATCTATTGATGGGAACACACCAACCTTATTGGGGTATCCATGACACCACTCGTGAAGCTCTATGCAGACATATGAATGGCAAATTTAGACTCTAATGCCATCTTTAATAGCCTCGCCACACATGCCTGACTTGCTAATAATGCTCTCTCCCTTCGTTGACATACTCCTAAGCCAGTCTCTTGTTTTTGCCATGACAACTTACCAAATGATGAGATTTACTCTCATCCTTTTTGCATGAGTGATAGCTAGTTCATTAAATAAACCCTTAGTTGTCCTTAGCTTTTAACCCACCATGTGTTAGCTATTCACATAAACGTGGTTATGTGGCATTATCACTCTACTTTATAATGAAATGAATGTCAAATAAGCTATAATAATATTAAGTCAGATGCTATATCACATGTGATCACATATAAGGTGGTGATCAATCCTTTTTTGAAACATTTCTCCGCTACCTTGGTCCATGATTATCATAATTACCTATGATTGAGGATATTCGTCATGAGAGAGGTCATGATAACTTTGGTGTTTTCGCCAAACATTTCAACAAGCCACACTATTTCCATCTATTTTATATCTAAGCCATTATGCACTCCAAACTTCTATTTTTATGATCTAGATTGCTAGATACTTTTTTTGCAACCCATCTGCCTCATTGTTTGCCAGCTTATTTGTTGATTTGTTTGCTTCTTAGAAGGTTTTTTGAATCTTGTAAGCTTTTTTTGCAACCCATATGCCCCATTGTTTTCCAGCTTATCTATCGCTTTGTTTGCTTCTTAGAAGGTTTTTCGAATCTTGTAATTGCTAAAGCTCTCAATCAATTCTCTCGCATTATACCATATAATCTTTGACTTTTGATCCCCATCTATGAGACAAAATCATTTGTGTTGCTTCAATATCCAAAATGTTGACCAGGCTTGGGTAGCCACCCCACGAGTCCTCCCAAAATAAAGTTGACCTTCCATCATGAATATCCCATGGGACATTTAATATGTGATTAATGAACAACATTCCATCATGAAGTTCCAGATTCTCAACCCCTTGGGCAAAGTAGAGGAAATTAAGATACTCTCTTTTTTGTCCCCATTTAAGTACTTGCACTAAAAGATTCTAGCCCATTTTGCTTCATCTTTTGTATGCATAGCCCAGATTAACTTTGCCCCAAGGGCTTTGTTTGCTTTAATAGTTCCCTCAGGCCCATACCACCATTTTCTTTTGCTTTACATATTTTATACCATGTTAATGCAAATTTCTTAGACTTCGATGTGCCTTGCCAAAAGAACCTCCTCATCTTTTGATTTAAATCATGATACTTTCCCATGGGGAGTGAGATGCAAGATAGGAAATAGACTGGAATGGCACATATGTCTGCCTTGAGCATCACAATTCTTCTTGCCCAGGAAATCCATTTCCCTTTCCAAGCAACCAATCTATTTTCAATTTTGTTCTCCAATGGATCCCACAATTTGTTGTTTCTCATACCTTTGTCTAATGGGAGGCCCAAGTATGTGGTAGGAATTTGACCTCTTTTGAAGTTTAATGCCATAGTTATCTCTTGCTGTTTCTTAGGATTGGTTTTGAAAAATAAAATTTCAGATTTTGCTTCACTTACCTCCTATCTTGAAGCTACAGAGTATTGATCTAGGATTTCCTTTAGCCTCAACACCTCACTTCTTTTTGCCACACCCAAGAGCATGGTATCGTTAGTAAATTTTTGATGTGTTATAGCTAGCATGTTGATAGTTATCTTGACCCCTTCTAACCTCCATGTTACTGTTGCAAGGTTGATTACTCTTCCTATAGCTTCTTCCATTATAATAAATAGGAAAGGGGATAATGGGTTCCCTTGTCTAGTTCCCATTTATATTTAAAAGTATCCTTCAGGTCATTCATTCAAAAGGATAGCAAACCTTAGACATGAACTACACATAAATCCAATTTATCCAATGCAGCTCAAAGCCAAAGGCCTCAAGGACCTTGTATAAAAATCTCTAGTCCACTCTACCATATGCCTTTGAAATGTCCAATTTGATCAACATGCTTTGACTTTTCTTGTGTTGAATAGAATGAATGGCGTCTTGGGCTAGTATCACACCTTCCTTAATCATCCTCCCAGGTAAAAAAATGTTTTGTTCTTTTGAGATCATATTTGGAAGAATTAATTTCATATTGTATTGCCTTTGCCACTATTTTATATAGAGTGTTACATAATGATATTGGTCAAAATTCATCTAAAGAGGAAGGTTTTTCCTTCTTTGGAACAAGTGCCAATAAAGTGTTATTTATTTCCCTTAAAACCATTCCAGAAGATCTTGAATCCTCTATTGCATCCACCAACTCTTTCCCCACTATGTCCCAACATGTCTGGAAGGATCTAGATGGAAATCCATCTAGCCCTAGTGTTTTGTCAAGGTGTGGTTAGAAAGTAGTAGCTTTTATTTCATCCTCCATGAATCTCTCCATCAACATTCTGCTCTGACCTTCAAAAACTAGCTTTGGTAAATTTTGTAGCATGTGATTTTGAGAATTCAAGTCGAATCCTTCTATATTGTTCAACAAAATTTTGAAATAGTACATTACTTCCTTCGGTATATCTTCTACATTTTCTATGATGACCCCATCAACCCTCTTGATTATTGCAATTTGATTGATATCATAGCTAACTCTTGTCACATTATGGAAGTGTTTGGAGTTCTTATCCCCTTCATTAATCCAAGTCTCCCTGGATTTTTGCCACCAATAAAATTCTTCTTTGGCTTGCACCTCAACAAATTCTTTTAAGAGTTCCTTCTCCTTCATAAACTTTTCATTATCCATTCCTATCGAGATTACTTCTTCATTAAGACCTTTTAGCTCTTCTTCCAACATTGTTTTAACTTCAAAAAAATTCTTGAAATGGGATTTATTCCATGCCTTTATCTATTGCTTAATCATCCTTAGCTTTGTGACTATGCCAAACACTTTGGTGCCTTCAGGCTTCACTTATGACCACCATTATTTAACCATTCCCATGAAGTTTTGATCTTTAAGCCACAAATTCTTAAGTTTGAAGGGGCATATTATTGGTTTCTTATCCCCTAAAATGTCTAGCTTGATTGGATAATGGTCAGATCCTGACTGTGGCACTATACTACCTTCTAAGGAGAATGGGAAGGCTGCCAAATCTGGACTTTGAATAGATACCTATCCAATTTCTTTGTGATGCTACTGAAACCCAACCTTCTATTAGTCCACATGAAATTCCCATTTTCCATATGGATCTCCAATAGTTGATTTGACCTAACAAACTCTTCAAAGTCTATCTAAGATTGGTGCTTTGTTTTGACACCACCTTTCTTGTCTTGGCTATGCAGTATAGCATTGGAATCCCCTCCAATTATAAATAAATCATTTGGGTTATTCAATAGGAGGTTTCCTATTTCCTCCCATACCTCCCTTTTCTTTGTGCAACAAGAAGGGCCATATACGTTCACAATGATGAATGTTAGGCTTGAAGTCAAGCTTTTTTCCCTACATGCTAACCAGTATCTTCTGGCTTCCATCAGCTCCATATACATTGATTGTGGTTTCCAAAGTGTGATAAGCCCCCAGATGCACCTTCTACATCTATTGTTGTTGCTTTCTAGAATTTGAACTTGCTTCTAAATTGCTGCATTTTTGTCTTAGTCATCTTTGATTCTTGCACCAAAAATATGTTCACCATTGATGTGTCTAACTAGTGCCTCACCAAGTGCTTTTTGTTAGGGGCATTTAAGCCCCTAACATTCCACGAAAGCAGCCTCATTTCTCCTCGAGAAGGGTAATGTCCTTCCCTAATCTAAGAAGTCTAGTGATTTTTGCCTGGCCTTCTTCTTCACCATCCAAATTTCGCTTCTCAACATTTGTTTTTCTCCCTTGCCCGACCTTCTTCTTCACCATCCAAATTTCTCTTCTCAACATTTTTTTTTCGCCCTTTCCTTTTCTGTTCTCCATAATATGGGGATTTTTTTTCCATTTTTGCTATTTTGATGCCTAGTTTGCATTTTTCTTGTGGGGTTGTCACTATGATAGGGTTATTTTTCATCTCTTCTTCACCTATCTTATCCTCCCCGACCTTTTTCACCCCTTCTTCCTCCATAACCCCCCCAAGGGCACAACCTTTCTTTGTAGATTGTTTTCCTCTTCCTCTACTACTGAGACATTTCTTTCTCTCCCTACTTCTTTTGTTAGACCCATTAACTCATAGCCGACTTCCAATATTGTTTTTAGACCCTTCCATTCTTGTCTTATCTCTCCTTCCTCTAATGTGCTCAAATCATCATTCAGATATTCCTCATTGGGTTCATTTAGTGGCTCCTTAGCCGACGTTTGAGCCACCACTCTATCTTCCTTTGTCTGTTGATTTTGTCCTTCTTATGTTCCCTTGGTTTCTTGTGACTTCCTATCTGCCATTGGTGCTTCTTTTACCACCTCTACTCCACTAGTTTCTTTCTTCCTACCATCACACAGAGCATATTTTGGTAGTAATACTTCACCAATCTATTTATGTGGCACATCGTAATACACTTTTGAAACCATCTTCCTTCCTCTATGATAAATTCTAACTCCTCCCACTTGTGGCAATTCTAGTCTATCTCAACATAGATCCTCACACTGGTGCTTCTCTCCCCTTGGATTGACTCCTCATCTATGCCTATGAAGGTGCCTAAAGCTTCACCTATTTCGGTAATGACTTCCCTACTCCCAGTACTCAGAAGGAAAATTATATAGACTCACCCACACTAGCTTCTTGTCCATCACATGATTTCTAGGGTCAAAATTTTCCTCCCTATCTTTAAAGTAATACTCTTCCTAATCAATTGTTTGAGTTGTATGGAAGAGTAGACAACCAATATGAAACTGTTTGGAAGGAATTTTATACTTACCTCTTCTCCCCAATTCTCTGCTCACCAATGTTGGATCTTTTCTCTTGGGCATCCTCTGCCGCACCATTTGGAAAAAAGGCTTGCTCCTTCAACCGATTTTTGGATTGTTACAGCATCTTGGAACGGATGATCATAGCCTTACTATTTTTCTTCCTACCACTTTCACCCTTCCCCTAATCTGAGGTGCAAGACTTGTCGATCCGGATTGTGCCTCTCTAGCCCCTAGGCTTGTTCCATGTTTGCTTAAATCCTTTTTACTTCTGCTTGTTTTTCCTTGTCACAGATCAGTTCAATTGCATTTTCCCCAGTTGCAACTGGTGGCAACTGATCTCCCAAATCACCATAAACCCTTCGTTCCTTAGGGTTTTTCGCTTTCCTCATGACCTAATGATCCTAATAGGCGTTGCAGACTTGTACCCACTACACGGTTGTCGCCATTGGGACGATCTAGCCATCTTTCTTAACTCCCAAATTGATTGAAATTCCACTTCCAATTTGGCTTCTTCTTACCCCAAAGACTTTGCCAATTTGTTGTCTGATATCTGCCATACTTTCCCCAACCTTTGTGATTAGGGCGAAAATGGTTAAAGACTTCACTATCGTCCGTGTTTTGCCCAAATCAATGCAGGTGCCCCTGATCCCATCTATTTCCTCCACTACGCCAACAACCCCGCTGATTGAAATTCCTTGTTACTTCAAGTGATAGCTACCTGTTTGCTTTGTCCACCCAAGCTCCTATTCCTCTGTTGCTGTTTTCGCTCCTCTCTGCTATTTTTTCCATAGACAAGGATAAAATTAACATTAGGAAATGAAGGATATTTTCCACTCAATTTGAGTTTATAATAGTGTTATGGATTCTATTTGAAGAGAGTGGAAAAGGAATGTGATGACCAAATTTTGTATCATAACTATCACTAGCAATTGCACCTTGGTGTGCAATGGGTACGCCGAAGAGGTGTGGAAGGTCAATTTGGAAAACATGAACTGATCCTCTACTCTTTGTATATAGTTAACGTCCTTGATGACACTTATAGGAAGAACATGATAAAAAGCTAGCTAGCTTAATGGCTGTGGTTTGCAAAGCAAGCCCATATTAATGAAATAATATAATTATACAAGCAAATCCTTATAATTTTTACACTGCATCCTCTGTAAGCCCTGGTAAAGTAGAACCAAGTCAGAGTAGGAAAACGAAGTGGAACCTTCCAGGTCCAGACATTGCGGTGTGGAGGAAGAGGACTCCATGGCGCAAGTAAATTTGCTGCAATTGTTTACGGATCTATTACCGCCAATGTTGGGGTCCAGATGAACGAGAGAAGAATCTTTCGGCTTGCGTTTCTCTCTTGTTTCCACACCCATGCCGCCCTCAACATTCCTCAGATTCAGGCTTTCTTTATTGCCTTCATTTTCGGACAACGCTTCTTCAAGCATTTAGAACATCGAGGGCTTAGACACGCTATGCAGAGCTGGCGCACAATGGTTCATATCTTGAATTGGGCCGGAATGTTCTCTGATGCAGAAGCTATATTGGTGCCCCATATCAGCGCCTGCAATTGTCTTCTCAATGCACTGTTGAAATCCAAAAGAATCAATCTATGCTGGGAAGTTTATGCTGAAATGGGTAAGAGGCAAATTCCTTCGAATGCTTTTACTTTCAATATTATGATTCATGCTCTGTGCAGAGATTGTAACCTGGAACGAGCTGAATTGACAGTGTTGGCCAAAGCTTCATATCTCCTTTCGTCATGCATGACGAAGTTATTGTCCTTGATGACACTTATAATGTCAGGGTATTCAGCGATGAAAATGAACGGTCGACATTATTTCCATGGTCGGAAGGATGATTTGAGTCGTTGATGGTAAAACTTAGCCCGCTCATCTCAAATAAGGATACGCCTTCGGCGTAAACAAGATGTGAATTATATGATGTAATCACTATAGAACATTTAAAAATGGATAATGGTTTCTCTCAATGTTGCCCCTCATACATTGAGTAAATTCATTCTCTTACCTCAAGTCAAATAGCCTAAAGCATAAAATAAATCATCATATATATGCATAAGTGCTTATGTTTCTTGTCTTTAGGTTTACTTAAATGAAAAATTATGCATAAGACTTAATTTATATGAATATTTTTTAGTTTTCAAGTGCATTATAGTGTGTTTTCTATACACACTCAGTACTTGTAAGTGACCCATACTAACATATATGGCTTCCTCAAGTCCCTTTTAGTTGACACTTTCAAATTTGGGATCCCTCTTGAGTCCACAAGGTTCTTCTTATTCTAGTTCTAAATCATCCCCTATGGATCATGTGACTCAAAAGCTAATTTGTAGGTGTCACCATATTGATGGAGGTTTTATTTCAGCTTATGGTTATTTTTTATCACTTGCAACCCTATGTTTATAGTTTTGGCTAATTCCCCGGTCTAGATCTAGAAGGCCCTCAAAGTTGTATTTTGCTTCTAGAGATATTTAAATTTATGATCCCTTGCTCATGTAGACCTCACTTTTTCTTTATGATTCACTCTACAATATCTCTAATCCTTTTGGTGAAATAATAGGCTAAAAACCTTGTAGCTCCCATTCATTGTTTCATCTAACAACATGTATAGTCTCCTTCTCAAGATGCTAATGTTATAGTAAGTCCCATGTATTCCTTCTTTTTTAAGTGGTTCTTCTTGATTGTAGTCACACCAACATCCTCTAGGATGTGCTAGCCATTGATATTCAATAATGATATGATGGTGAGGTTCTTTTTGCATTGCCTCTTCTATGCACTACTAGGCTTGACCCTATGGTGAGGTCCACTCTATTCATTGCTCTTGCCATGTTGGCACCTCCCCAATTGAATTATTCATTATTCTGAAAGTGTGATCTAATGGTTTGAAACTTCTTGGGATCGACTTTATCAAATGAAGTTGTACTTCTTTAATAATCTTTGCACAAAAGTTCTCTTCCCTCCCAGTGATGTCAATAGTGTTTTTTCCTTTCATCAAATGTATTTGACCCTCCTAGTTAGTTGATATTGATCTAATGTGGAAACTTTTGCCTCATGTTTGACACACATTCTACCAGTTATAAAAAGTTATTGGTTGTGAGCCACCACCAAATATTTTCCTTAATCAGGTGAGATTTTCTCTTTATTAGATTATACAAGCCCTCCACCAAAAAAAAAGTATCTACTGCATGCCTTGAAAGGATATCATCACAATTTTATTTATTTATAGCTAAAGTTACAAACCACTTGTGCTTGCCTCATCTCACTCATCAATATATTGTCATATTAAGATCATTTATTAGATGGTGCAACCCTTCTTGCATCTATTCCTTTATTTTTTCTCACTCTTCACTCTTTTTAATTCCTTCTATGTTTCTTTATTGTAGCTCTTTACAAGATTTTTTTTTGTGGTTATATAAATATGCGATATACACTCAAACAAGATTGAAATTTGATCTATTGATAATTTTTCAATTTTAGATTGTATTACACTTTTAAAATATATTATAAAAAATAGTTTGATTTGTTATAGTTTGATATAATCATATGTGAATAAATTATAAAAAAATATTAGAAAAAAAAATATAATATTAATTGATAATATATATCATTTTATAATATTTATTATAGAAATACATATTAATATAGAATTTCAAAAATAAAATATAAATATATTTTTAAAAATAAATTGAAAAGAGATTAAAAAAATTCCTGAAAATATTTTATAAATTTATCATTCTTAATATGTTGTCACCTGAATAAAACCATTCCAAATATAAATATAATTGAAATTTGATCACATGGAACAAGTTCTAAATGCAAAGAAGATAAGTATTCAAAACCACTTAGTTTCTTGTAAAAAGTTTTTATAAACTTTGGTCCCAAGATTAGACTCTAGGTTACATTAAACAAGTTGTACAAGATTCAATAGTGCTAACTGAAAACATGATTGACTTTGTTACAAAGTTGGATCTTGCAGTAGTTTGTGCATTGCAGTGAATAAACATTGAGGACAACTATACAAGTAGCATAGGATGTTGGCATCCCTCTGAAAAGGCTATATTTTTTTTTATAATGATTCATAGGACTTGCCAATAACAACTTACTCGAAAGACTCTAGATTCATGATAACAATAAACTCTCTGCAGACTTTAAGAAACTATAGATTGTTATGCAAGCAATCTGTATATGATTGAGAGAGAACAATGAAATCTCCTTTTGTGTACAACTCATTTTGGGTCATTGTTTGTAGCTTCCATTTTATAGGGCATCAAACCATCGCTTTTTATCATTTGGGTAGAGGAAAATAGAACATTAAAAGAAAGACCATGTTGTGTAGGTGGGAATTGGATATCTATTACAAATTAGCTAATTGTTATATGGGTCTCAAATGAAAAACCATTGCTTTGATGAAATCCACCACTACTTGGATCTTTGTTATGAGAAACATAGGATAGAATTAAATGTGATTGAAATTCAGAACTTCCCTCAAAGATGTAGTTACTATTTTAGTGCAAGCCCTTTCAACAAGTTCATTTAGTGAAAATTCTACAATTATTGTTTTTAATTGATCATGGAATTTTGTCAAATAGTTCACAACATCCTTATATTTCTATAGTTTTCATCCATTAAATCTAGGCTAGTTACAACTACAACATTTGACATAATCCATGTCCACTACACCATGGTGCCTATACTTTGTTCAAAAGCACACATGTTGTTGTAGACATAGGAGGAATGCTTGCAAAAGAAAAGAATTTGGTTGTATTTGCTGGAGAGTTTTCAAAGATTTTCAACAAATTTGAATGTAGCCTACATCCATTGTGGTCCACAAGATAGCATTTCTTTTAGGCATTTTCTATAGTTGGTGCATCTTGTCCCTCCATCCACATTTTGTATGCATATATGTCATGGATGCTACATCTACAACAACTAACTGAGTCTCTCTTTTATGATCAATAAATATTCAAACAACTTACTAGCCACCCAAGCAATCATGGCATTTGTCAAACAACTACTTGTGTTGGTAATGCTTTCACATTCTTGTTCAAAAGCTCCAAATTTGGTGCAAGCAAGGAAATTGTTGGCACCTGCAAACTACATTTACATGAAAGTTTCTAATGCCTCCTTAGCAAATATCCCTTGTGTGCATCCTACAAAAATGGTGTAGGAAGGGTGCACGCAAGGGTGTGAAATGTTAGTGCAGGCACTTGAATATGTCTTTACCTTTGACAAATGTATTTAATTGAAGTTTCTAGTGCTTTTTCAACAAATTCATTTTGCACACTTCCTACAACAATGGTGTCCAACGTGGGTAGAGGAGGACATGAGCAAGGGAATTGCAGGGGAAGACATGAATCTTCTATACACTTTGCAAATGTGCAAGCATACAATTGAAGTCTGAAACTATACAAATAAATATAACTTTTGTCCTATAACTTGCACCTTTTTTTTTCTTCTTACATGTGTCTGACCCTCGTAATTTTGAATTTTCCCTTGTAAATCCAACTTCTAACCTTTTTTCCCATTTCATGATTGTAGGGTTGCAGAGCAGTTGAGCAAGTGTTCAACTTTATTGTTTGGATTTGAAAGCTTCTAGATTTGACTATGTAAATATTTTTTTTATCAAAGATTTAAATCATATATGATTCA